>QEOT01006105.1:137852-162270 GCA_003123785.1 Pterocarya stenoptera
TTTTCTCTCTTTTAATTGCCGCTTACACGACACTCGCAAAATAAAAATAAATTAGACCCAACAGGTCAACACCTACAGTCACATGGAGTGGTGGGGTCTGGACTCTCTTTTGGTACATACTTCTCACTTTCTTTAGCAGTGCCAGCGTGTGCCGTGTTGCTCGCTCGTCGCTTCTATATATATGAAATACCCAAATTGTCCATCATGAACGCGGCTTCCACTACTTCATGACGACGGTCGGCGGAGAATCACATGGGCAAGAAGAAAAGGACAATAATTTGCAGTCAAAGAAAACATTAGGAGTCGTGCTAGCGTGCCTGCCCGCTATATCAAAGTTACTTTTTTATATTTTTATATATTTTTAAAAAGAATTTAAAAATATATCAATACATTAAAATTATTTTTTTAATTATTAAATAAAAAAATATTAAATAATAAACGATCAAAACGAAGAAACAAACTTCAGCGACTTATTAGCATTTTCAAACGTTAGAGCATGTCATCCACAGCTGGAGAGAAGGGGCAATTAGCACAAGAAAAGAAAATAAAATAAAATTATTTACCATGTCGGACAGACTTCGTTACCCACCTTAATTGATAGTGTCAAACCGAATGAAGAAAGGCAAAGCAGAGAAATAGACGAAAATGACAGCTAGGTATTGAAAGTGCCTTCCAATTGTACTGCCTGTCCCCTTTGAATAATGTTCCATAATTCGGTCTACTTCAGTATGTTCTGTCAAAAGAGTCCAGCATTTTTTGTTCATCCAAACTTTCTTTCCGTTGTAGTGTAATAAATCATGTGTTGCGGGGCACATGAAAATGATCGACAGCACAGCTTGAACTTCTAGACAATAGGTGCAGGAAAGTTGGTGTTGGCACTTAGCAAAACTACTACAACTTCAAAATCCAATAAAACCCAACATTCTATTCTAGGCTAGGATGTCATCTTTGGCAAATTATCCCATCATTTGTTTACACCTCAAATGACAATGATTGTTTTTTTCCGAATTATTTCGATGAAAAATCCCTCACTGTAATAATGCGAAATACAACAGGAACAAAACCAACTTATTTTTGTGTAATTCGATTCTGAACCCAACACAACTGAAATAGGCAATAACAATCTCTGTCCGTCCGTAACTTAAGCATACAACTCATCAATATTACACTCCCCAAGGAAAACTTTGATGCTACGCGGTGAACCACAGCTGCCTTCAGCAATAAGTGCTCTATCGTTGGCAGCCATATGAGCAATAATCTTGTAGATCATTTCAATCTGACAAAGATAGACAAAGAAAAATAGTTAGCAAAGCCTTCGTTAGTCGGTGAGATTGTTTCTAAAGAGGGAGTGCAATCAGCGTGGTGCATTTACATCTTCAGGAGCGTGGCAACGGTCAGCAACTTCATCCAGAGTCAACGGCTCTACAGGCTCTTTACAACTGGAAACACACAAAAACATTGATGGTACTGTCAGTGACAAATAACCAACAGTCAGTTATGCATGAGTTAGTTGCAAAGAGAGTTACCGACCACTCCAATGGTCAGAATGCTAGTCACATGGGAAATGAAGTCCCTTGGTTTCGTCCAGGTTTTAGTTAGAATCAACCTATAATTTTACAGGCCACACCAGACTCTTGGGTTTTGATTGCAAACTTGTAATCCTTATTAATCTTTTCATAAATTTCCAACATACAGCAAATCTGGCCTAAAATAACCATCCTTTTTATTTATATTTGGATATTTGCCTAATACTTTGCCGCAAGCTTTCTCATTTGAAGAATGAACTCCATTATTTTGCTCATCCCATAAATAGGATTTATTTAGGACTTCCCGTTTCAAAACTGATATCAAAATATCCAAAAAGATGAAAATAGAAGTAACAATAAAGACCTAGATAGCATGAAGATTTAATGTTGTACCTGGCCTCATTGAGTACTGCCAAAACACGCTTCTGAAGGGCTAATACTTCTCCCGCTGCCTTTTTCCCGGCTTCCACACCTGAGATAATAATTAAAAGCAAGCAGACAATACATGTTAGTGCCAAAAGGCATGAAACACCCACAACGACATTCCAATTCTCACTTCCAGACCAAAAGCTTCTATAACAGGTAAAAGGAGATATATATTTACCAGGTTGATGGTATGCATTAATGTGGACAAGTGAGGCATATATCCCAACCGCTCGCTCATAAAGTGCTATAAGTGCACCCACAGATCTAGGTGTCACTTCTTGTACAGTGACTGTAACAGACTCACGGTCATTAGCATACAAAGCTGACCTAGTCCCCTGCATCAAATTTTAATCAGAACTCTTGGATTAATAGGAAGATAAAAGTAACAGGGCTTCATCAGCTAAACCAACAAAAGTGAAATTTTATCTCCAGACTTGGTGCCATATGGGAGTGTTAAAACACTGGCTGTATAATAAATCTAACCTGTAGCATGCCAAAGAGGTAGTCGCCACATGTGACACCTGGTTCAAGCTCCCAATCATGACCAGGGGGTCTATCACGAAGTACCTCAATGAACGTTGCAAAGAAATTGTGCACACCTTCTCTCAGCTGTTGAATGTAACTGAAGAAAAGAACAGTGCATCAGGAATAAGCATGGTTTACATCCTGGGACATATCATATAACCTTAAAACCCAAAACCAAAAACTTACGCATGCTGATCTGTGCTCCCTTTATTCCCATAGACAGTAAGCCCTTGATTCACCTGTGACATAAAAAACTCATCTTTTTTCCAATCACACTACAATTTAACATCATGACAAGACTGAAACATCTTTGATGATGAGTACTAAGTATTTAACTCAGAAAAGACCAAATTGTAATGTAAAGAGGTCCTTTGCATTCAGTTGACCCAAGAACTCGTGCTAAATTTGATGCAAGTTGAGTAATCAAGTCTATACATACACGATAAAATGGCTCCAAGAAAACAAGAGTAGACATACATTATGAAAGGGAGACTAGCAGATGGAATCAGATCCACTCATAGATACCTCACTGTTATGATCCTGAGGGTTAAAGGTTTAATCAAATGAATAATACTAGGTACAAGCCTCAAATAGACAAGTTCAATGCAAACCTTTTGTAAAAAGGTGGGTCCCACTAAAAAAGAAAAAGTCTTTTAACACTTTTCATGGTGGGGTCTACTTTTTTACAAAGGGCCTACACAGGGCCTGTCTATTGACGCTTGTACAAATCATTTCTCTAACCAAATTAGTATCCAACAGTCTTAGGACTTTTGGATCAATGGTTGGATCTTTAACAATTGATATCAGAGCAGGAACCACGTCACGAGTTCAAGACACGAAGGAGGCGACCTAATGGCCGGATGAAAATGCATTGGTACTATGTATGTGCATAGTGTTAAATCATTGAATACTAATAGATGAGTGAAGCCGCTAAAAGGGAAAAGGCTACCACTGGGTTAGTGTCGATAGAGTGGGCTGCCGTCGATGTCGAATTTGAAAGCGTGGTGGAATGTTATGATCCTAAGGATTAAAGGTTTAACTAAATTAGTATCCAACAGTCCTAGGATTTTTGGATCAAATGTTGGGTCTTTAACACTCACCAAGAAGGAAACAACAATATTTCAATTTAACCANTCAAGTATTTAACTCAGAAAAGACCAAATTGTAATGTAAAGAGGTCCTTTGCATTCAGTTGACCCAAGAACTCGTGCTAAATTTGATGCAAGTTGAGTAATCAAGTCTATACATACACGATAAAATGGCTCCAAGAAAACAAGAGTAGACATACATTATGAAAGGGAGACTAGCAGATGGAATCAGATCCACTCATAGATACCTCACTGTTATGATCCTGAGGGTTAAAGGTTTAATCAAATGAATAATGCTAGGTACAAGCCTCAAATAGACAAGTTCAATGCAAACCTTTTGTAAAAAGGTGGGTCCCACTAAAAAAGAAAAAGTCTTTTAACACTTTTCATGGTGGGGTCTACTTTTTTACAAAGGGCCTACACAGGGCGTGTCTATTGACGCTTGTACAAATCATTTCTCTAACCAAATTAGTATCCAACAGTCTTAGGACTTTTGGATCAATGGTTGGATCTTTAACAATTGATATCAGAGCAGGAACCACGTCACGAGTTCAAGACACGAAGGAGGCGACCTAATGGCCGGATGAAAATGCATTGGTACTATGTATGTGCATAGTGTTAAATCATTGAATACTGATAGATGAGTGAAGCCGCTAAAAGGGAAAAGGCTACCACTGGGTTAGTGTCGATAGAGTGGGCTGCCGTCGACGTCGAATTTGAAAGCGTGGTGGAATGTTATGATCCTAAGGGTTAAAGGTTTAACTAAATTAGTATCCAACAGTCCTAGGATTTTTGGATCAAATGTTGGGTCTTTAACACTCACCAAGAAGGAAACAACAATATTTCAATTTAACCTAGTATGGCCAATGAACTTCAATTGATCTTCAACTTTTTACACCTCAGTAAAGTTACAGAAACAAAAGCCAGTTACTCAAATTTGTAGCACATACCCTATTACCATCCAAGTCAAACTCCTTCCCAAGAGATTCCATGACCAGCTGCTGCAAATATCGACTAAATAACAATAGGCTGTCCTTATAAGGAAGAACAACCATATCCTGAGGACCAAAAATAAAATAAAATAAAGAGAGAGAAGCAAAACTAATAAAAGAGAAGCTGAAATTAACATAATTCTTTTTTTGATCAGTTGAAATTTAACACAATTCAAGTATTAAGCAACTCTTAATGAAGTATTAAATACCTTTGACCCTATCCCATCAGAAGCCCAATACCAGCATAAAGCTAGCAATGCTGCAGGATTATTCCTGACCTAAAGCAAAGAAATCAACCAAAAGGGTTATCATATTTCCTCCTTCCGTTCGGGGGGAGGGGGCCAGGTGAAGGAACAATATCACAATTGTTTTCTGAAAAAACAAGGACTATATCTTGCCAACATTTCGCCATTATGCAATTTTGTCTCAAGGGAAGCGAGAGATCAACATATCGACTGTAATGGAGATTCAGACGTATAAAAAGAATGCTAAATATAATTCCAATAAACAAGAACAAGAGCAGATTATTAACTATTGAGACTAATAGAATACAGATCTTTGAATAGGAGAATGTTATTGGTTGAATATTTAATGCTTTCTTATCAATAACAATGAAGAAATTTAATTCAACAGCAGGCCATGCCAGTTGATGACTTGTGTTGCACAGACTTACTCATGGAGAAAACAGCCTCACCACTCTTGCAAAAGGCACCTCTTCCCCTTTCCAGGGCAAAGTCTAATGTTCAACCTATGGGAGGATGGGATTGGGAACCAAAACAAGTAAACCATCCCACTTTTTCTTGTGCGGCTATATTCGCACTTGAAAATAAATATGAAGCCTTACAGAGAAAAAATGAAGATGATACTTGAAAAGCATTAATCACACTTCCAGAAACTCCCTTACAGCCCCTTAGGTCAAACAACAGGGTAGGCAGTGGGAGTCCAGGACTCAAATACCAAGTAAAATGTCCACTTAAAAAATGACGTATCAAAAAATGAACTAGAAAGTTCTTTATCCTCACTCAACAACAGCAGTACCAAAACATGATCATGAGTTACAAAATACTAGGCCAAATTCTTACCACTGTGATTCTATTCGCTTCATCCATTAATGATGCTCCAGCAAGCATCTCTCTTATGTCAATTCCCTGAATTGTGGATAGCATATAAATAACCATAAAACATAAACAATGATAAAAGCAAATTCTGAATTCAATAACCTGTAACCTGAAGTGCTGCTGGAAGCAGACCAACTGCAGACATTTCAGATGTTCTACCACCAACCCAGTCAAACATAGGGAATCTAGCTAACCAGCCCTCAATTCTTGCAGTGTTGTCTAACAATGAATTTTCTTGCGTTACAGCAACACCCTGAAAAAGAACATTTTTTTTAACTCATGATTGCTAGCGCAAGAGATTGCTAGCACAGACAATGTACATCACGGATCATCACTGCATCTCATTAGTATTGGAAGTAAACAGGTGAAACTTCTTCATGCATGACCATACTGGTCAGTTTAAAACAAGATAAATTAGAATGTGAACCAAGATAATATGTAAGTGCGAGTATTTCCACTAAGATACATATAATTTAATTTACATGTCCGGCTAGTGTTAAGGCCTTGCAAGTTCCTATTTTCCAACTCTGGAACTGTATTGTCGCCAGAAAGTTATATTATATTTTTACTACAAAATGCGGGTGTATGATAAAAGCAGAAAGAAAAACCTGAGATCAAAAACCTGTTTTGCAAATTCCAGGCCAGCTTCACGAAAAGCCTTCTGTACTTCCAGTAAACCGTTTCTAGTTTCAGGAGTGCCTCCACTCTGAAACAATTGGGTAGACATTATATTAGCAACAAACCCAACAATGTAATCAAGAAAAGTAATAATTAAGAAAGTAAAAAACATATTAAGCAAGGATAATTTCCATGTCTACCTTTGAAATCACTATTACAAGTGTTGATGCCAGCTCAGGGCCAAGCTGTGCAATCTGATGATCAATTCCTGCTGGATCCGTATTGTCAATGAATCTTATCTGCCAATAAGACAAGAAAACATTATCGACATATTCAAAAAGGATTGAAGGAGTATTTCAATTTAACATCAGCGGAGGGCTAGGTTAAATCATTCACAAATGGACTATTTTCCCATAATTTCAGGTCTATGTATTACAAACCAGCTCTTAGTCATCATGACACATAGAAATCCTCACAAGCCATTGGGTAGCTAGGCTTTACCATATCATACAATAGGCAACTGGCAGCATTCCTTCATTTGGAATATCATACATCAATCAGACAAGCCCCCCCCAACCAGGGTCCAGAATATATTGCACCATTCAAGACAAAATTATCAGATACTTCTTGTTAAAGGAAAAAAAAAAAAAAGGAAAAATACTTCTCAACCCAATATATTTTTTTTTTTATTGGCACTATATGTCCAAGAACAAAGTCCTGACTAATCCCGGGGTTCATGGCCCTCGGCAAGGAGTTTCCCACAAGTGGACCTTGGGTAATTCAAGGGGAAGTTCATGTGTCTGGGGATAATGTTGCTCCCTTGGTCTCTCTTCCTCCAATAGCGGATTGGATTCTACCTAAAGTTAACGAGATTCAGCAATTCATGGGAATTTCACATGGAGGATGTGAAGACCAATTTAAAGAACTAATCACTACGATTGAGGCAAGCCATGCACTTGAAACCAAATCAAGTGTCAAGAAAAGCAAGGAGTTACAATGTCTTTCTTGGGCAATCAACTACAACACTAAGGGTGGTAGCTCAACTAGAGGGAAGTCTAAAGGGAGGGCATTGTGAAGACGGGAAAACAAGGGATTGGGGTGGGGTGGGGTTTTCGGGTAGAGTTTTAGTTCTACGGGAACAAGGGGTTGGGGTCGGGCTTGGTGTATTTTGGGTTGTTTTTCACAGGTTTTTTGGGTCATTAGGGGCTTTCTATTATGGGCAAGGTGTTTTCTTGTATACATTCAGTGTACTTGGTTACTCTTGATATATAATATTTTTCCTTATCAAAAAAAAATTCAAGGGGAAGTTCACCTAGTCCGATAGTCCCTAGAAATTGTTTCCACCCAAGAAGATTCAAAACTTGGACCTGGAGGGAGCATACCAACAAGACCAGGGCCTTTACCACTTGAGCCGACCCCTAGCGATTCTCAACCCAATATTTAACTTCTTGAACTTCTCTCTTTTCAATTTGAATAGTTTTCTTTTAAAAAAAATGTTCAATCCATACAATGGGAAAATGGGAAAGGATTGGGGAAGAAAATCATGATTAAAAAAAGATGGCAAACAAAAAGCATATTCAGCATGTATATTTTGTATCCTGCATGTGGTTAGGAAATAATAGAAGATGTTAGATGATAGCCAACACAAGTGGGGAAATGTAACAACTCAAGGAAGACCCAAGAGGCCCCTGAGCCCATACTCCAAAAGGACATGTCAATGTTATAATTGGAATTCCTTGAAATCATTATAAATGGCAAAAACTTGTTCCTCCTAAGCAATGTGGGATTCCATTCACCACCCTCTCATACTAAAATTGGGGTATTACAGTCTCCTCCCCCTATTCTACCATAAGTCACACAGCTCAAGTTTCATACTTCTGGTTAGGATTAGTTTTGATACCATTTGTAACGATCTAAGGAATGCTCAAGTCACATATGAGCCCAAACTCCAAAAGGACTAATCAATGTTACAATTGAAGCTCTTTGAAATCATTATAAAAGGGTAAGTACTTCACCCTCCCAAACAATGTGGAACCCCCATTTACCACCCACTCATACTAAATTTGAGGTATTACAGAAAATGTCTGGGCAAGTAAAATTCAACATAATTATACATTACACTTCCAATCTGGTATTAAAGAAGAAGCAAAACAATCTCCAAAATAGATCTAAGTAAAAGGCCCTTATATACCTTCAGAGGAGGATTATCAGGAGCTAATGCCTCTGCAACAAACTGTGGTCCAAGAGCTGAACCTCCAATCCCAACAGAAAGAATTTGTGTAAAGCGACCTTCGGCTGAAGATGGGGGGGGCTTAATCTGGAATTTTGATTTCAACCGAACAACACATCAAGCAAACTGAAATAGTTGACTACCAGTACCAATATAATTCGGAAAGGATGATACATTCCAGGGATTAGAGGGTTCGTGTGCATTTAAAAACTCGTACATGCAATAGATATCTCAAGACTACAAGCAATATAATAGAAAGGGAAGCCTGCGCTCAACATATCCTGTAAATCATTCGGCTTAATTAACTCTTAGCTCATGCCTTCTTGCACAACCAAGTGAAATACTATTTTTTCTTATATGCATGATTCGGGGGCATGAAAGCTCAAGCTAGTATCTCACGTCTATCTTCCCTCAGCAACCAAATACCCCGACAATTCATCAGATCAGTGAATGAATCTGGGACTGGTTAAGTAACAATAAACCAATTGAAAATTGTTATAATCAACTGTGCAATGCTTTCTAACAATAGCTGCAGCACAACGCCAGGCTTGCTTCAAGAACTGATCAATACACTAAGCTAAGCCAAAAAAGAAAATGAAAAATAGAAGGGCGGGATAAAGACAAACTGACCTTACCGCTGATGACGTCGTCTGCAAACTTGCAAACAGCGTCAAGCGTCTTGTCAATCTGCGACCTCAAGAAGGAGTTGGGAGCGAGCTGGGAATTCCTCAGCCAATAGTGGCCTACCATTCGCCCCTCGTCCGGGTTGGCAATCGCGCCCTTCTCCAACTCCTCCATAGCCTGGAACGCGGCCTGGAAGCGGGGCTCCATCTCCGCCACGAACTCGCCGGTGAAACCGACCCGACTCACGTCCAGGAACAAGCCCAGATCCTTATGCTGGTAAAACCAGTCCACGTATCTGTCCCACAGCGCCCGAGGATCTTTCTCCAGCCCCTTCTTCTTCTTCGCCTCCTTCAGAACCCCATCATCGGTCTTCGACAACTCGGCCGAGATCTCCCGAGCAACGGAATGAGTCGATCCGAGGCTGAAGCTCCGATCGAAGAGTCTGGAACGGGTGGGGAATGTGAACGAGTCTCGACGGAGAGAATTCGTGGGTTTGAGGAGGGATTTTTGGGACTTGAGAGTAGGGGAAGAGGAGAAAATGCCTGAGATAGAAGCCATACTTGGATCGGAATGGCGATGATCACGATGCTGAGAGGTTTATGTTACAAATCCTTCATGTCTGCCGTCTGCGTTTGTTCGATCGTTTATTTTCTTTTCCTCGACTCTTTATGAACAAAAATGGTTCCTACATGCTGGTTTGGTTTGTTGTAAAGGTTGTCTTCTGGTTCGTTCTGGGTGACATGGTTCACATATTGATTGGTAGGTTTTTTTCCGTACGTTGACGGGAATGCCCTCTACACATTTCCATTTTACAGCAGTACCCGGCATATCCCTTTCCACTTGGCCTCCTCGTCACCGACGGCGACGGGCCTAGATGATAGAACGCCAGGGCAATCGCAAAGGCTCGTTACACGAGGCTTCACCAATAGTATAACACCACGTGTAGTACTTGTCCCTGATAATATTATTAAAAACTAATATTTCAAGCAATAAATTTTATGATCTGGTATTTTATCACGTGATTGCAATCATGTCATCCATATTAAAAAGAAATTATATTTGGACGGTGTAAGAGCATCCCTTCATCAATCTTTTCTCTCTCTCCTTCTTTTTTTTTTAAATTTATTTTTTACTTTCATTACTCATCTAAATTTGAAGAAAAGTATAAATATATATATATATTTTATAAGAGATTCCCTCAAGCACAACCAGTCTCCTTCAAAAATGGCATCCAATAACATTGTGATCCGTACATATTCAATTTATCATTTATATGATTGCGGGAAGTGGATTGAGAGAAAAAATTTGCATTTTCCCGTATCTCATTTTTTCCTTCCTCCCACTCTCTCTCTCCTCTCCCTCAAGAACAACGAATCCCTCGAGCCCTAACCCCACCCCATCCTTCCCTCCTTTTAGTTTAAAAAAAATCATAGGTGAAAAAATCATAATAATTGATATATAGAATTTCTCTAAAAATAAATAAAGTGATATAATATTGATGATCAGATATTAATTAAAATTGAACGGTGAGAAATCTTAATATTTCTATAGTTTAAACGTCTAATGTGTCAAATTTAGTAGATTAAGTATAAGGTGTAAAATGGCTTGTAGTTTTAGGCTACAAAAGTATATTTAACTCTAGGTTTTGTAAGAAATTGACCTTTTTATTGGCAAAGTAGCCAAATGACTATACTTGAACTGGATCTTCCAATATTGAATAGTTTATAATCAACATATTGAATAGTTTACAATATTGAATAGTTTATAATCAACATATTGAACAGTTTACAATATTGAATAGTTTATAATCAACATGAAGTTTTATGACACTTCGACCCACCACACAGCACCATCTTTTTTTTTCTTTTTTTTTTTCTTCTTTTTTGAATGGCATCATTCCTTATAGTTATAGCTATCAGTCATCGCGGCATAGGTCAAAGACTCGGTCTGTGTGGAAGAGTAAGTAAAGAAAGGGAAGCAACTGCGTAATTAACTCTGTGTAGTAGTTTTCAAAAAAAGAAAAACTCTGTAGTAGTAAGTTCTCGAGGTTGTGAATGCATCCAATGTGAGTTCTGAATCGCTGAAAAAAATCTATTTTTTCTGAGTATTTTATGATCGTATGACCGACTTGCGTTTTATATATCTGAAGAAATCATGCATACTTGAATGTGAGTTGAGGTGTGGATCCCCATGATTAATCATATCTTTGATTATATCTTTTAAGAGGAACGCTAGCGGGCCGCCACTGCTAATCTATTTAATTTTTTTAAAAGATTTTTAATAATTAAGAATATATAAAAAAAAATATACAATTTTATTAATTAATAACCACTAAATAATTAAAATAATCGTGTAATAATTTGGAACCATAATTTTGAAGGACTCCACCAGTATTTTTTTTTTATTTTTAATGTAATGTTTGATGTACAAGATACCGATCAATTCTTTACTTCTTGTTTTTTCAGATTTTTAGATGGCAGAAGGATACTTAAACTTACATTCTTTTTTGATAAATAATATTTATAGTTTTAAAATATAGAAATTTTATAAGTTATTTTTTAAAAAATGAATAAATATATAAAAATATAAAAATATTATTTTTTAACAATTATCCTAACTTTTTTTTAAAAATAATATGCAAAATTTATATTATGTTAAAATTATATTATTACTCATCTTTCTTCACTTTTTTGGCTAGGGCCCTCAACTACGTTTAGAGTACGATCAATCCCTCCTCCAATAATTGATGTCAACTGAAATGGCTAACAATGTGAATCATGTGATCATATATTATATTTTCTATTATTTTATTAGTTGTGTTTCGTGTGCTGGTTGCCTTCCGTATTCAGCAAAGACCACGTGTAAACTAAAGTGACGTAATCAGTGACACAAAAACAAATTATAAAAAAAAAAGAAAAATTATATTCATAAACTTCATACATCAGACACTATCTTTTTTGTGATATTTTTTTCTCATCAAATGTGTGTTATATGAATAATAAATAGAAAATTTTAATTATTTTAAGAATAATAAAATTAATTAATAAATAAATAAAATTGTGATGTGTAATGTATAGGCTTATGAATAGCAATGATCATAACTCAAGATTTGAGAAAGACTCGTGAGACTGATGTTCTTTTTGTTAATTTTCTAATGAAGACTTGAATATAAAACGATGAATACAAAACAGAAATAGAGAAGATGAAAAAGAAAACTTTTATGTAATTGACTTGGTGAATTGATACAATTACAGAATGTATTTATAGAGATAAAATACAATAACAGAAAATAACTAACTTTCTACATCTTTTCCTACTTTGACACGTGCTTCTTTAAACTTTAACTTCATTTTCTCAATTTGTGAGGCTATACTCCAACACCCCCCTCAAGATGAACATCCTTAATAAGATGAACATGTATATTAAGGATGTTCATCTTGCGAAGAATGTGATGAAAAGGAAGGGAGTCTAAAGGTTTTGTGAATATATCTACCAAGTGCAATCTTGAAGGAATGTGAAAAAGTTTAATAATGTTTTGCTGCAGCTTCTCTCGAACAAGATGGCAGTCAATTTGTATATGTTTTGTCCTCTCATACTGAACTGGATTGGTAGCAATGGATAATGCTAATTTGTTGTCTGTATAGAGTAGTGTTGGCTATTGGTGGCTGATGTTTAAGTCTTGCAAGGCATAGAGGAGCCATTGGATCTCACATGTTGTTGAAGTAAGGGCTTTGTATTCTGCTTTTGCAGAAGATCTGCTAATGGTAGCCTGCTTTTTACTTTTCCATGAGATTAAAGAGTTGCCTAGAAAAATAGCAAAACATGTTACACTCCTTCTAGTATCAACACAACCTGCCCAGTCACTATCTGAAAATGCCTTTAGCTGCAATTCTGATGAAGAGGAAAAGAATAGACCCTGTCCTGGTGTAGCTTTTAGATATCTGAGTACTTTAATAGCTGCTTGGTAATGACTAACAGCTGGTTTTGCAATAAATTGACTCAGAACTTGAACTAAATATGCAAGGTCAGGTCTAGTGATTGTTAAGTACAATAATCTTCCAACCATCCTTCTATAGACTGAAGGATCTTCACAGAGATCAGAATCTGTTGTAGTAAGTTTAAGATTCAACTCCATTAGGAAGGCAGCAGGCTTAGCACCAAGAAATCCTATATCTTCAAGTATGTCTAAGACATACTTTATTTGATAGATGAATATGCCATTTTTAGACCTTCACTTCCAAGCCAAGGAAGTATTTGAGTTCTCCCAAATATTTAATTGTGAACTTGTCATGTAAGAAATTTTTGAGCAATTCAATCTCTAATAAACTGTCACTAGTCAGTAGAACATCATCTACATAGATTAGAAGTGCTATAAAAGAGGATTCAGATTTATTAATGAACAAAAAGCAATATGAATTTCCTTAAGTGAAGCCATAATCAAGTAAAGCAGTTGACAGTTTTGCAAACCATTATCTAGAGGCCTGTTTTAGACCATAAAGGCTCTTGAGAAGTTTACAAACTTTGTTTACTCCTTTGGCAGCCAATCCAGGGACAATTCCATATAAACCTCTTCATGTAAGTCACCATGTAAAAAAGCATTATTCACATCTAGTTGGTGAATATGCCAATTTTTAATTGCTGCTATAGCTAGAATTAACCTTATAGATGTGATCTTGGCTACTGGAGAAAAAGTGTCAAAGAAGTCTAAACCTTCTTGTTGATTATAGCCTTTAACTACTAATCTAGCCTTATGCCTTTCTATAGTGCCATCTGATTTGTATTTAATTCGAAATACCCATTTGCAACCTATGGTCTGTTTGTTTTTAGGAAGAGTAACAATTTTCCAAATTTTATTTAACTGTAGTAAGGCCTTTATTTCATTTTGCATAGCAAGTTGCCATTCAACTACTTTGACAACTTTTTTGTAGGTTTTGGATTCTTGGGAGGTTGAAATAGATCCTAGAAAGGCTTTATGAGAGATGGATAGTCGATTGATAGAAAGAAAATCATAAATAGGATAGAGATGACCTGAATTAACAGAACAACCAGTAGAAGCAGATGATTGATTTGCACTTGAAATAGTAGAAACATTACCACAATAATAGTCCTGCAAGAAAACTGGTGGTTGTCTAATTCTTGAAGATTTCTTGAGTTGTTGTGTGTTTAAGTCAAATTGGTAGGATTGATTGTTAATGGAAAAATCCTTAACATTAGGAAATGAATATGAATCAGTATGTAAAATTGGTTCATTAGAAGATAGAGGCTGATCTGTCTGAATGAAAGAAGGAGAATTTTGATCTTTTCTAATTTGATCATAAGAGAATCTGAAGTAGAGTTGGTTGGAGAAAATAAAAAGAAGTGTGTCTCAGAATATGAAATAGGTGGAAGAGCTTTAAAAGGGAAACTGTTTTCATGGAAAACTACATTTCTCGATATGAATATCTTGTTTGTATTGAGGTCCATCAATTTATAGCCTTTTATATCAGAAGGGTAACCTAAGAAAAGACATTTGGTGGCTCTTGGATCAAATTTATGTCTGTGATTCGTAAGTATTGAGGCAAAACAAAGACAACCAAAAACTTTTAGATGGGAGAGATTATGTGTTTTGTTAAAAAGCATTTGAAATGGTGTTTTATTTTTTAGAAAAGGCGTGGGAATTCTGTTTATGATATGTGCAGCAGCAACACACAATCACTCCAAAAAGTTAAAGGTATGTTTGCTTGAAACATTAATGCTCTGGCAATATTTAACAAGTGTTGATGCTTCCTCTCCACAACTTCATTTTGTTGTGAAATTTCCACACAACTTCTTTGATGTATAATGCTATTATCATTGTAGAATTGAGTTAAAAAAATTTCTGGTCCATTGTCTGACCTTAATATTTTGATAGGAACCCCAAATTGTGTTTCTACCATTTTATAGAAACTTTTAAGTATAGAAGGGACTTCAGATTTTGCTTTGAGCATATAAACCCAAGTGCATTGTGTGAAGTCATCAACTATAGTGAGAAAGAATTTGTAACCAGAGTATGAAATGATGCCAAAGGGACCCCATATGTCATAATGGATCAAATCGAACATTTTATTTGAAGTAGAGGTTGGATACAGGAAAAGAAAACTTTTTTTGCTTTGCTAAATGACATATATCACAAACATTTGTGGAATCAAGAGTTATGGATGATTCTAATTTTCTAAGAGAAGGTAATCTTGAATTAGAAACATGACCTAATCTATAGTGCCAAAGATCTAATTGATTTTGAGTAATGGCTGAAACAAATGGTGAAAAATTAAAATGGGGTTAATTGCAGGTAGCTTCTTTTGAAGTAGTTTGAGATAAGTGGTAAAGTCCATGCTTCTCAAATGCAATCTCAATCATCTTCTTTGCTAATTGGTCCTGTAAAAGGCAGTAAGAATTAAATAAATATACAGAAAAATCAGATTCTTTTGTTAGTTTGGAAACAGATAGCAAATTGAAGGAAAAACTTGGAACACACAGCACATTGTGCATAAATAATGTGTTCGAAAGACAAACAATACCAATATGAGTGGCTGGGACAGAGTTGCCATTAGGTAGATTAATCAGAGTGTTCATTTTCTTAAGTGTAGAAGAATATATGAGAGGTGAACAGATCATGTAATTTGTTGCACCAGTATCCAAGATCCAAGAAAAGCTATGCTGTGAATTTGAAGAAACTAAATAACAAGAACGTGGTAGTTTACCAGAAAATTGGGAAGTAACAAGATTCACAACTGGTGTAGGTGATGGATTTGAATTTGCAAGTGCTAGTAATTTAGTAAATTCCTCATAAGTTAAAGAGAACTTTTGATTCTCATTACTATTTTGAATGTAGACCTCTCCAATCGAAATGACAGTATAGGCTGTAGGATGATTTCACTTTCCTTTAGGTCCTGTCCAACCAGAGGGGATATCCATGAAGTTGGAAGCATTTTTCCACTGTAAGTCCATTATATCCATAGTGAGTGCAGTACAAAGAAGACTTATTTTGCTTGTCTTTGGAGAACTTTGACTGAACAAATGGTTGAGTATTCTGTTTGACTAATAAGGCATGGGTTTCATGGCAGACAGAATTTGTTAGCTGTCTTAGACTTTCCTCTTGAAGAAATAAAGAAAAGACTTTAGCCATGCTTGGTAATGGGAAAGCAATAAGTAATTGACTCCTAGTTGAAGCAAATGAATCATTTAACCCAACTAAGAACTTTAACACATAGTCAGATTGCTTTAACACATAGTCAGATTGCTGTCGAAGTAGTAAGAAATCAAAAAGATTGCATGTGCATGATGCCATCTTTCCACATGTGCAAGTTGGGAATGGCCTATAGCTAACATACTCATCCCATAAGGTTTTGAAAGCACTGAAGTATTCCATGATGGATGAAGAACCCTAAGTTATGGAACTTAGAGATTTTTCAAGATGAAAAGCTCTTGGACCATCGCTTCTCAAATATCTTATTTTTAATTCATTCCAAAGACCTATAGCAGATGCTACATAAAGCAAACTATTTCTAATATCTTTAGAAATATAATTCATGAGCCAAGAAAGTACCAAATTATTGACACGAAGCCAAACAGTATGATTAATAAGCTGGTTAGTAGGAGGAGTAGTAATTGAACCGTCAATGAAGGCTACCTTGTTCTTGATAGTTAGAGCCATAGTGATCGATCGACTCCAAGCAATGTAATTGTCTCCTACAAAGACTTATGAGACCAAGAGATAACTCGGATTATCACTAGGATGAAGATAATATGCGCTAGAAGAATCATCTGAGGGATTAAGGGGATTATAGGAACGAGAAGATTCTGACGATTCTGGCATTTTACCAAGAGAATGCAAGAATTGAAATGGAAGTCTCAAGAAAAATCCTGAGCAGAGTTTGCAATGTAGATTGCAAAAGTTAGAGAAGAAAATATACGGAAGCAAGTAAGGTTTTCAATCTAATATCATGTTAATTTTCTGACGAAGACTTAAATATAAAACTCGACGAATACAAAACAGAAACATAGAAGATGAAAAATAAAACTTTTATGCAATTGACTTGATGAATTGATATAATTACAGAATGTATTTATAGAAATAAAATACAATAACAGAAAATAACTAACTTTCTACATCTTTTCCTACTTTGACACGTGCTTCTTTAGACTTTAACTCCATTTCTCAATTTGTGAGGCTATACTCCAACACTTTTGGCAAGTTCTCCATCAAAATCATCTTGAAT
Source organism: Pterocarya stenoptera (assembly GCA_003123785.1). NCBI lineage: Eukaryota > Viridiplantae > Streptophyta > Magnoliopsida > Fagales > Juglandaceae > Pterocarya > Pterocarya stenoptera. Next base: position 155,237 of record QEOT01006105.1, read on the forward strand.
GAATTCCGTGTTGAGATCAAGAATAAAGCTTTGCTAAGTTGTGGAGGAGTTAGCTGCTAGTTAGGTCGTATGTGGTAGTGGATGCCCACAGTGAAGTTGAGTGAGATGGTGGTTGCCGTCAGTGAAATTGGGTGAGATAGATAGGAGAATAAAAATGGAATTAGAAAAAATAGTTGGAAGAATGAAAATCGCATTTGGGAGAGGTTGGGATTTGGGGATGACAAGTTTAGATTTTGGAGAGGTCACAAATTAAGGCAGGGAGTGAGATGTAATTTTGATTATTTCTGATTTTATATATTTTTAATAAAAAAGATGACTTGGCACCTGCATTTAAGTTGGAGTGTGGTATGCAGTCAAAAGGAGGTTGTAGTACATAAGAACTCTTATAAAAAATCACCGCAATCAACCTAACTGGCGCTATTTGTATAAGAAATTAAGGTGAAAGAAAACAAAATAATAAAATGAATTAAAATATAATTTAATAATATAATGAATTAAAATATTATTAAAATATTATTTTTTAATATTATTATTATTTTAAGATTTGAAAAAATTGAATTCTTTATTATATTTTGAATGAGACTTTAATAAAATTGTAATGATGAGATGAAACATACTGTCTAAACGGGGCTTAGAGTAAAACAAAATATAATTATGTATTGTGCACACTTATTTAAAAAAAAAAAATTTAGGCCCACAATTAAAAAATTAAAATTTTCACATGAATCTCATATTTATTCAATTTTTTTTAAATGAGATAACGCTTATACATTATATGATTGCAAATATTATTTATAGACTTATTAATATATGATAATATTTTATCCTATAAATAATAAATTATATTTTAGTAATTTTTTAATAAATATATTCGTTATCATATGTTCTTGCCCATGAGTGCACTTATATTGACCCTTAAACCAGCTTTCAAATTAAAATGTGACCACTCTTATAAATAAATAAAAAATTTAAATTTGACTATGTATGTAATCGATTCGATTCGGTCTGAGGGGATTACAGTCTTACAAATCAAAAATTTTGATCTATCATTTTTGCTGGATCGGTCCGGTCGGTCTATTAATATTTATTTTTTCTTTACAAAAAAACTAATGAAATTAAAAAAAATTAAAATTAAGCGAGCTCTTTAACATTTTATATAAAGGTAATGAATATTAAATAATTTCATTGTATATATAGTCAATGGTGATCCGTTAGATGAAAATTATATAATTAACTTATATAACTATTATATAAAATAATATATTATATATAATAAATAATTAAAAATATATATATACACATTCGTTCGGTCTTCATTTAGTTCAATCCAAAAAAACCACGCTTCAAAACCAATCAATATGATGATCGCTATCCGATTGTGATAGTCTTACAACTTAAATTTGACAAAATAAATCTGTTAGAATTAAAGTAGAGTAGTTGTAACCTTAGAGCATCCTCAATGGATTAACCAAAGTTAAATGACACTTTTGATAAATGTAAAATGAATTTGACTTTTGACTATTTCATTCGTATAAGTCTTCACATTGGAATAACTATTTTTTTTTTTATATAACAATAAAATAGTATGAGATGAATTTGATTTTGTCTATTCACATCAAATCCTTATATTGAATTATCCATTTATTCATTATTTAGTAATGAGTAATGAATAATTAAAAAAATATTTAATTGTTTAATTATTATTTTATTTTATTACATTTTACCATTCTACATATTATATATTAATTAGTAATAATATTCTAATTAAATTATGTTAATTAGTAATCATATTATAAACAAAAAATAGAAGATCTGGTACCATGCATGGCCCCCAAGCACATGATTATTTTATTTTATTTTATGAGTAAATTGAAGCTGTGCATTAATAGTTACTTAGAAAATATAAATATTTACTTAAAAATAATTAATTAACTTGAAGCGGTGCCCCCCAAATCAAGGGCGGCTCAATATATTTTGTGGCCTAAGGCGACCATTAAGTACATGATAATTTAATTTAAAAATGATAATAATATTTAAATATTAAATATTAAAATTTTATGAAATGTAAAAAAAATATTAATATTATTTCAAATAATAATATTTATTAGTACTATGACAATTTGAAATAGAATCTAGTTTTTTTCTAAATAGAGTATTATCCCTTATCCATATATATATATATATACTTATTTTAATACATCATTATGAAAACAAATAAGGCCATCGATATCAAAATAAACATTATATTTTATAAAATATTCAAGAGTAAAATATCATTATATTTTTGCTACTTCTTTTCCAATTTCACTATTGTCTGAAAATTTTGTACATTTTGAGTAGGATAATTTTTAGTAAAACTTCTATATTTATTGTTTATTTTTTCAAAATTTTACCATTTAAGATTGATTTTATTTTAGATAACAAAATTTCCATCTTTTATGCTAACCAATATTTTTTCTATAGTTTATTTTTTAGGGTCATAATATATATATTTTCTTTTGGAGGGCTTAGGCGGTAGCCTTAGTTGACTACTTTGAGCCGGCGCTGTCCCAAATGTCACCTGGTAATATTACTTTCGTTCAACTTGAAAGTAAACAGGAAAGCAGAGAGAAAAATAAATGATAAAATATACATTTAATGTATCTACAGTAACTAGCAAATTTGGAAATAAGTTTAGTATTTACTGTAGCTAAAGTCTATATATTTGAATTTTAGCTAATCCATTATGATGATATTTTAGGATTTAATAACTAAATATGTGATGGATTTAACTTTTAACTAATCTATTAAGAATGCTCTTAATTATTGTTTTTCCTATTTTTATTCAACTGCACCTCAAGAATAAAATATTTCCTTTTTTTGAACATGCTCCCTTTATTTATCATTCTTTATACTGCAAATATTCTCAACTTGCAACTTGCACTCTAATTTTAAATTGATTGACATTGTTTTTCTCAAATGATTTTTTTTTAAAGTATGATTTTTAAAAAAGTACGATGAATTGAGAAATCGTATAAAAAAATCAATAAAAGATAAACTAAGTGTTAACGTTGTGTTTCGCAGGCATTTGGAGTAGGCTACGACAACTCAGGTTTTTGGAAATGAGCTTACAGAAAATGAAGAGTAGTGTAATTTAGAGATGGTGGCCTTGGGGCCAGGTAACCTCCGATACTAAAGTCAGTAAATATTTTTGAAAGTTTGTAAATAAGTAAACGAGTTTAGGGATCAGAAAGAGATATTCTTGTACTTGATATTTGTTATTTATACTATAAGTCTAGGGGAACATATTGTGTTTGCTTCCACAATCTGTCCCCCCCGAAGTCCACATCCATCGTACTGTTTATTGTGTTGAAATTTTTAAATGCGGCGTGACTCTGCGACAATGTCATTAATGTAGCATGTTGCCCAAGTATGAAGTCATTAATGCGGCGTGGTTCTCTGACCTCATTCTCTCAAACTGTATTCTTGATGGTCCATTGATATCTTTCCTATAAATAAATCAAAGGCTCTGCGCACATTACGCCTGCTATGTCGGGCACTTGAGGGCTGGACATTATTCGAGGGGGCTTCAGATCGACGAGTCCTATCTCCTGCAGCACCATCCCTCCTGCAGGTTACGTCCATATGACTTTTCTCATGGGCCGGGTTAATGACTGTTTGCCTTGGGCTGGGTCTTTAGTCTTATTTTTATTTCATACATAGGCTTATTGGGCTTAGTGGGAGAAAAATCACCTCACACTAAGATTAAGAAAATAATATATATAAATCAGATTAAAATTAAATTAAGAGAGAGACCTTTGATACTGTGTTAAAGATACGAGTTGCTATAAAATAGACAAAATGACATTATTAACTAAAAACTTAGGAAATGCCTATCCGTAGCTCTTTTAACTAAAAAAGAAAATCACGACTTGAAAAAATTAAGAAAAATATCTTGTTTTTTTTTTTTTTTTAAATCAAGAAAATATCTTTTAGACTATAGATTTTCCTCCTCTTTTTTTTTTTAACCTATAGTTTTTTAACTTTTTCTCACTTGAAAAGGAAAGATAAAATGGCCTGGAGCATCGGGAGGCGTGACATACGCGGCACGCCAATGCGACACACGGGGACACAACACAAGCGCACCGACCACCTTAAGGAAAGGATAATCTCCCCTCCATCCGGAGCGTCCCCAAACCCCAAAGCCCCAGCGGGAATTCGAAGCTAATCGGTGAGCTCCAACTCTTTCTTTTGGGACGTTTTGTTGAAGACAGACGCAAACATGATGTGGGACGAGTGGGACGACAATGCAACTGATCACGAACAGCCCGACCAAGATTCCCACCTTAATTTCGATTTTCTCTCTGCGCTGTCTAAGCCCAAGGTATACGTGCGATTCCACACCTTTATGTTTATTGTTTAATCTTTTCTTTCAGGTTGTAGATTTATATTTGTGTCGCAGGATTACTACAAAATATTAGAGGTGGATTATGATGCTACGGACGATGCCATTCGATCCAATTACATTCGCCTTGCGCTGGTACGTGTTTTAGATTGCTATTTTAAACGTTATCGGAACGCGATTTTACCAATTAGCCACCCATTAATTCGCCCCTCGCATTGCTTTGTGCAGAAATGGCATCCGGATAAGAAAAAAGACCAGGACAGCGCGACTTCCAGATTCCAAGAGATAAACGAGGCCTACCAGGGTGAGTCACAGCGCTTGACTATTTCAAGTTCCTTTTCTTTTGTTTTCTATTCGCTTTTTGTTTGCTGCTGTATTTGTCACCAGCATGATGTGTTCTGCGTATGTCTATGCTGGTTACTCGTACTGGTCATCATACTGATTAGTTCATGCTCACCGCTGTATATTGAGGGGCATTTTGCTTTTGAGCCGTATGAGAGGTGCTTAGATATATCGTGGAAACAATTAGGTCCTGTATAATATGTTGGTGTTTTTAGGGAGCTATAAAAGCAAAGTAGGTATAAGTCGCATTAGCTTTGCACATGGTGGTTCTCTCTCTTAATAAGGGGATTATGAACTCCACATACCATTAAGAAGGAATATTATTTTTGAAAAATTGGTGCGAGAGTGCCACTTTGGCACAATTCGTTGTGCTGGTGGGATATTTGCTTGAGAATGCAATCTCCGTAGAGATGCATATTTTTCTCGATTCAATATGTATTACCTTTGTTAAATAAGCACTGCCTTTGAAGATGATGGAATAATTTGACAAAACCCTGTTGTAAATTCAGGGAAAGAAAAGGCTTTTCCAGATGAGTTTGATTTCTGCAAATAAAAGCCTTGATGGTAGGTGTTTATTTCACTTGAGCCACGTAATAGTTGATTATCTGGAGATTATTGATTTCTAAAGGATCAAACTTGAACTATGGTCTGGGATCTGATTCTTCCTGAGGCATTATTTTGTCTATTGCCCCGCTTTCTCAAGATGCTAAGCATAAGTTTTCCTGGAAGAATCTTTCGGAAATGACATGTAAAATGGAATAACTGAAAGAGAGACAAAAAGAAAAAGGAGAGTTGAAGATACAAGTGAGGAATGGTAGGAGAACTATGTGGAAAACTTGAATTCATGGCGACATAGACATTGCAGAACTTTCCTGTGTACTGCGCTTTCAGTAATTCTTAGGAGTGTTCCAGGTACTGTCAATTAGTATATGAATGTTCTAGGCATCTCCTTCATGTTTCCTAGTGGACTTCCCTATCTAAAGGGACCCATTCCCTTGCCAAACAAGTTTTCAAGGAAGTGCCTTTTGGGGATTTGTTTCCTGTAATTATGTCTTTGAATCTTCTAAACGTCACGCCTTCAGTTTTTTTAAAATAGCTCTCTTCATGATTTTTAAAACTCTGTCTCTGTTCATTTTTTCCTGTAATTGCTTCCTGGTGAAATAAAGGAGAAATTAAGTTAATTGTGGCTGCCACTTGTATCCATATATTAACTCCATAGGCCAATGAGCCAATTGGTCTAATGGCACTGCCCTCCTTGTAAGAGGCATGGGGGAGTATCAAGGCTTGCCTCTGAGGTTCAAATCCAGTCAATAATAGGTTGGGAGGGTTTGGAAGCGTGAGTGTTTCCCCTATTGTGTGGCTCAATGACCACACATTCAGAGAAATGAGAGTTGCTTGGATTGATCTGGGTGGCTATGGATGGGGACTTTAAGCTACACGTTGGTATCAAAATGAAGAAACTGGCCTGGCCGGACTCCATTGCCATCACTAGTTGGTACCCATTTCAGTAAAATGCTTAATTGCAGAAAAGTATTTGGTGAAAGGGAGGCGGTTGAGGCAGGGCTTGTGAGCCATTCTAATCACTTGTGATTTGATTGTAAAGAGGGGATGTTTGGAAACATTACTCAAACACAAAACATTTTTCAATTTCAAAATTTTCATCTAATTATTACCTAATTATTATTCAAATACAAAAATCAATACAACTTTTACAAACTTCAAAACAAAAATAATATTAAAACAATGTTATAATTTATAATATCTTTATTCAACTTTTTTTTCTCATTTCTCAAAACCCAATAAAACATCCACTCAAACTATTTCACTACTATTTATAAAATTTTGAGATACTCCAAGTATCCAAACATTCCCTAATTCTTGAAGGCATGCAATGTGGAACAGTATCTGCAGCCAAAATACTTACTATTAGGCCTTTTGAGTTGTCTAAGGTCTGAGATTTTGTGTGTTTCATTTTCTTATATAACTCTATTTTAAAAAAAGCATTGACTTATGTATGTATACGAAGCCCACTCAGATGTCATGACCTGGCATTTCAGACCCCCCGATATACCTGTTTGATCCTACTGTTTGATTGTGCCACAAAATAGGGTGCTTGGCTAAACTGCATATTAACATGATTTTGGCTGATTAAGATAATAATTTACCAACTGATACTAAGTGCTACGGTCGTTTTTGTTTTTGGGCTTATGTTGATTATTAGAATAAAAAAGAGAGAAAATCTTAACAGGTGACAATAATCCATGTGCTACAAATTATGTCTAACAAGGGGTTCCCCCCCCCCCCCCCC
>QEOT01006105.1:170399-284970 GCA_003123785.1 Pterocarya stenoptera
CATGGCAGCTCCGCTATTATAGTGGCCCAAATACATATTTATATAAAAACAATTGTGGCTTTAGCGCTATGATTTTGCTATCAATTGCTTCTCTCCATGTTCAGCATTTTTAGGTAAAACTTCCGCCCATGCTTTCCATCTATAAATGTTAAAAATTCAACCAATTGCTTTTCCTTTTGTTAAGGCATTTGAGGAGGCCATTGCCGAGCTAGACACTTTAGGAGAAGAGTCATACAAGGACAGCACCCTCATCATGCAACTTTTAAGGGACAACCTCACTCTTTGGACTTCTGATGCACAGGTCAGTCTCTTCCCCCACAATCATTTTCTAGGAATATAGGCTACATTTAAGGAAAATGTCATGACCTTCATAATTAGAGAAATCAATTGATCAGGATTAACGATAGGTTACATTTGCCTTCCTGCAGGACCAGCTAGACGAGCCATAGTGTATTATAAGCTTGACCGGTCCTAGTCTTCTTCTCGACGAGGTGGGCTTCGAATGTCATCTGTGTCTGATTAAAAGAGTGTAATATATTGATGATTCTGGGCATCAACCCATGACGTGATGTTTTAATATTTAGCCAAAACTGTTCTCAGACCTTTGGAATTGGATTGGAAAGGGTAGCATTTGATAAGAGTACTTATTCTATTTGCAGTCTCCACTTCGAGACTGCATGTGCAGACTCTTTATTAAATAAGAAAAATCATCATTTTAAGAAGAATGTTTTTGTAATTTAAAAAAATTTTAAAGATAAAATTACCTAAACTTGCAGTCTCTATTTGGAGACTGTACGTAGTATTGCTTGCTAGCTATTTATCATGCAAAACTTCATATGCTCATAATGCGAGCTTGTTAATTTTATTTTAGTGTAAAAAAAAAAAAAAAATTAGAATGGAAACAGAGAGTAAAGGTGCATTATGGGCATAGAAAAAGACATTTCAGTTGTGAAATGTATATATTTCAAATCGATTGATGTTCCTGATGGACTCCAATTTTCTAACAATATCCTCAATGAAAGGTGTTAAAGGATGGTGGTTGGGCGATGTCTGGCATATTTTTGGAGCTGGCTGTGCTGCTGTATGGCATATTCTTGTTGGTACGTACCTTATGGGTCGAGTGTGAGCCCGATAACTTCGGCCTCTTTCTTACTCTCGGTATTTTTGCTCCAGCGGGCCTCCCATAGAAACCGAACTTTGGAAACCCTGGGGGCCTACAATCATCGTACGAGAGCTGTGGCAGAGTCTTGTGGTATGGTGCATTGGAGACCCACGACCCTGATGATTTTAGTAAGAAACTCTCGTGATATATAAGCTTTCTTCCCGGGTGCCCTGTTTATATAGGCTGCCACAAGTGATGGGAAAGGGATAAATAACGTATGCATGATGGGGTTACACTCGCACCTCCATCAATGCCACCCACCATGCAAAATTTAGCGTTCTATGATTGCACTGAAGCTGGTTTGCGGTTAAAAGCATCCAATAGGCCAGCCACTTGCGCAAGGCCATCCCCAGTTCCATCCAGACTGAAGTTTATTTGGACACAACGTGAAATACCATCTATTTGCAAGAACCCTATGGCATGTAACTTGCAAACTGTAGGCTAGCAGCAGGCCGCACGGCTACATAGATCATTTTCCTACTTTTTGTTCCAAAAATATGAGAGAGAGAGAGAGAGAGAGAGAGAGAAAGAGAAGAGAGAGGGGGCGGGGGGGGAGGGAATTTCTGCTGCCGATATCTCAAGTCCTAGAATAAGTATATATGCCTTTAAAGGAATACTTGAAAAGTTCAATCCAGGCAAGGCGAGAGACTTGAAGAACAGGTTTACATGTCCTATTTTATTTAAGAAGTCACAAACACACACTAATGCAATCCTTTTTACATCAAAACAGACTTCCATTTGCATTGCCAATTCTAAGACGAGAAGACCCTTTAGAGTCTACCACAAGCACCTGCACACCCACCCACCCACCAATCCAGAGAGTCCATCTGCACATACAATTGAAAAGGTAAAGCCTGTGACTCAATGGATACTTACATAGCTCCATCAACATCTTGATGAGATGGGAAGTCAGTCCCTTGTGCTGTTTTTGATCCATTCTAGATACTGGAGACTGCCACCGGTGATAGGCAATGCAATTACTTCGGGCACTCTGAGAGAGATAAGGTAAAGGGAATAAGAGAGTAAAGCAAATATTATTTTCATCTAAAGGGCTTTTCTACTTTTAAGACTTTAAGTAATGCAGGTAATAAGTTGGATTGTCTCCTCTATAACATGAAAACTAGCATATGTCTACCACGTTTTTCAATTACTCCAATGTTCAACTTGCAACTCAATTCTTTAAGCAAGTTTTCTTAGTTAGAAATGATAATACAGAAGCTTTGGCCTTACTCATACTCATGGTTTGCCTTGACATGCTCTGTGAGAGCTTCTAAAAGGGATTGCCTGGTTTTGATTATAAGAAGTTCCTCATTATCTGTCTGGATCTGTTAACGAACAATATGAAAATTACAAATAAGCTCCAAAACATTCAGTAAGGTGGTTGTCTATTTCGGTATATTCAAATGGCATTTTCATTAGTGGGAAAGGCAGCCGCTACCTCTCCTTTCCACTCGTACACAGATTCAATACCTGAAAATACAAAATAAATATCGTTCAAGAAAATCCACTAAATGAAATAGAGATTTGACACGAATTTCATGCTTCTTTTCTTCTTCTACCCTGTTATGCAAAGATCCAAAATTATAAGCTACCCCAATCCAATTCTACCCTGATACCACCTGAGCCAAGGCCCGGGTAGTCAACTTGATGCCAGTTGCTCATAAGAGTATCCACTGGAAGAATAATCAAAATCAACTAACCATCCAAGATATGTAGATTTGGTGGGGATGGGGATTGGGGTGTTGAATAATAAGAAACAAGAATAGAACCGCTTGAAATAGAGATAACGGGATATATCCAAAAGCAAGCATCTGGCACTTTCAAATAAAGACGTATATACAAATCATAGCTCCAGAACTGTCTGAAACTCAAATTTTCCAAGTCCATTTTCTGTCGGGAGATTTCAAAAACTAAAAGCATGATGGTTCACATTTGAGAAATACTTGTAGACACAGGAAAGCCTGGATGACAGTAATAATCCAAATGTGTAATTAATATTATGGTTATTTTTAGATAAATTGAATGCATAAAACAATGTCTGCCTGGGAATTTGAGTTCAGCATTTTCATTTAAACAAAGCAATTTGTACTTCCCGAAAAAACAATATTGATTTGGCAATCCATGCTCTTGATTGATCTTTCAACCTCCCATTACTAAAGCAGGGAACATACACTTCGAAGTTGTATACTACGAGAAAGAACTATGAAGTGCATACCTGGTACACGATTTACACAAGCAGCAAGTTTTTCTCTGACAATGCTTTCAGCCAACTTCTTACCTAGAGAAAGATTGTGCATTTACCAATATAAATTAGGAGTTTCGGCCTACACTTTTACAACTGATATAAGTGACTTAACAGTCTGCAGTCTGAAACATGCGAATACACAGAGTATAGTGGTATATAAAAGCTAGGTTGCCGAAATAAACATTAGAGAACCTGTCAATAATAGCTGGCCTTGTTTGTTTTGAAGAAATTTATCAACTCATCTCATCTCATCTCATCTAATCATACAACTTTTCTAAATTTTCATAACAATTCAACTTTTTTAAATCTTAAAGCAAAAATAATATTAAAAAAATATATTCTACCAATATTTTATTCAATTTTTAACTTTAATCTCAACTTATCTCATCTGTAAAAACACCGAGAACCCAGCAAATGAACCAGGTCTCTGTGTGTGTGAGACCAAACAGACAAAATGACCATTGCCCTCGACTTGAGAGTCCTTTTAAGTACTGATTTTCAATGCAATTCAAAAGCTAAAAGTGTAAGGATCATGAAGCTTAGTAATGAATATAATAGTCAGCATAAATCACATTTCTAGTTAATTTATCTCAAACCCTTATAAGCAAAAACCGTGATGAAATCGAAAAACACGAACCCAGTTCTTTGTTGGGGACAGTGACATAGACGACGATGCTGGGTACAGTGTTGCTACTCCCTTCCATTCTGATAGAATGGACGCTCTTGGCAGGCGATTGGCCAACAAACTTCGATCTGAAACACAATCTCCACGTCCCCCATATAATGCAATTCACACACAAATGAGAATCACAATTGAAGCAAATTCTTATTAGATATATGAGAAGAAATAACATTCCATGCTGTACCGTAAGAGATTGGTAAAGGGGAGAGACTGAGCCCAGCCCGTCTTGAGGGGAGAGTTGTAGGAGAGGCAGAGATTGGAGAGACCAAAGCTGAGCACGCAAAAGGCCCCAACCAGAGGCAGGCGGCGTCGTAGTCCGGAGGTGGAGACGCTGGACCAGGATGATGAGGCTCTGCAGCAAAGTGTGGATGCCATTTTGGGAGGTGGGTTTGGTCTTTATACTACTGATACTATTGCTTGATGCTCTCACCATGGGATGGAGCTGGAGCAAAGGCAAATTCCAGCTCCAGAAGCTTCTCATCATGCTGATGTGTTATCTTGATTGTGCCACGTATTGATGAAGTTTAATGGACGGTGATCATGTCACCAGCTGGATGAGTAGCTTGTGCCGAATCTTTGCTATTGGCTTGTTGCGAAATAATACCTTTTTTTATCATTGATTTTATCATTTTAATTAAATTATCTAATATGTCATATTTAAAATTATTTAAAAGTAATCTTAGATAAAGTCTTAGAATATGTAAATCTCGTCTATTTATTTTAAAAAGGAATAAGATCAATCATTAAAAAATTAATTTTTATATAAATCACATATTTATCAATTTTTTGAAAAGAAGTATGCAAATCTATAACTCTAAATATTATTTCTCTTATTTAAAACATGACTTCATATAATATAACAAGAAATAATTAGATTTTAGCATTTGGCTTTATTTATATTCATTTGAGGTTAATTTTTTTCAAATTTCTCTCTTTATTAGTCTAATTTTTAAATTTAACTGAAGCGGTAAATGTTTGGATAGTGAGTTGAGTTGAGATAAGATGATTTTAAAAATTGAAAATTAAAAAAATATTATTATAATATTATTTTTATTTTAAAATTTGAAAAATTTAAATTATTTATTATATTTTATATAAAAATTTTAAAAAATTATAATAATTAGATAAAATAAAACAAAAATCCAAACAATCCCTAACAAGATGCTAGACAGCGTCCTGGTTCTAGGCCCATTTGGGGGTGGGGGAGACTGGAGGATATAATTTTACTCTAGAATGAATAAACTAAAACATGCTGGAAGGGCTTCAAATAGCTCTGCTTGACATCCATAAAAATATATGGGCCGAATCATGAGAACCTTCTCTCAGCTAATTAGGAGGCCTAAAACAAACGAGCTCTTTATTGTTCAGTAACTTTACAAATTCAGTGAAAAAAGAACAGTTTACAGAGTCAGTAACATATTTCTAGGCCCAAAGATAAAATTGTGAACCAAAATGTCATAAATGGTACAAAAGTGTTTGTGCCTTGTGGTCAGGTTTCATAGGGATAGGTGCATGATTTAAGAGTTCAATGTGCCCCCATTGACATTGTTGCCTTGTTCTTGTTGACCTATTGGCCCATTAAGTTTACTAGAATAGGACTATTCATGGGTTCTTCATTGAGGTGACCACATATCAGTCCTGGTTGCAGAATAAGTGCAGCAATTCTTCGTCTGCAAAAGGCTGCAATGAATGGGCAAGGTTGGTGGTAGCACCACCTACTGTTACATAAATGCTGACTAATTGAAAGGATATAAATGCTGACCAAACCTCTATTTTGTAGCATATGGGAGGGAAAGTAAAGCAAGTTTTGGTATCTGTTCAGTCACCCCCACCAACTGAATGGTTGCTTTTGGCTGTGAAATTGGTTTACAACAATTTGAAAATTTTGAATTGAGAAAAAAAGTTGAATTGTTTATTATATTTTATGTAGAAATTTTAAAAAATTATAATAATGAGATAAGTTGAGATAATTCCTCAATCCAAACGGGACTGAGTTATTGATAAATCATGTGGATTTTAGGAGATTGTGTCAATTTCTTACAACCCATACTAAAATTTTCAATTTTAAAGACTTTTTAGCAGCCAAACTACAATAACATGATGTGGAAAGACAAACTCAGCAAGTAAAACAATAAAAAAAAAAAATCGAGAAACAAGGAATGAAAAAAACAAGCAAAGGGATGGTTCATCATCCAACGGCAGGGCTGTTTAGGATCTCCAAAGTGAGAGTTGATTTGAATAGCAGTGGGAAACATTAACCGAGATGACAATTTAATATTAAGCCTCGTGGGGACAATAGTGAAAACAGCAACCCCCCACGCATTTCCCCCCACTTTCCCCCTCAACCATTTATTGCCCTAACGCCAAACTCGGAAACCCACAAAAGCATGCGTATCCAACAAACGCAGTGGCTTTTTCTATTTTCTGATGCAGACACAACTTTAGCCAAGATAGGTGACTTTGCCAGCTCATACTGGTTTTTCACGACATGTTTTTAATTAAAGAGTAATACTAATTAATTTAAATATGTGCATTTCCTTTAAAAAAAAAAAAAAAAAGGTAAGGTCTTGCATAAAAAAGAAATTGAAAAATTTTATTTGTAGTCCTTAAATGAGGATTGTATGCGCAAGTCTTTTATTAAATAGAAAAAAATACCATTTTGATAAGGTTATTATTGTAATTTAAAAAAATTAAAAGAAAAAATTGACTAGTCTTACACATGCAGTCCTCAAATAGGGATTATACTAATATTATTCATTTTTTTTAATGTGAGTCCTAAATTTTTCCTATTCTTTTGAAGGAAAGTGTATGAAATCACCACTTATCCTAAAAGCTTAAACCGATAAGAATTCTAATTTAAGACCTCTGTTATGATATTATGTGAAATCACTACTTGTTTCAAAAGTATAAATTGATGAAAAGATGTAGATTTTATTATTTATTTTATATATTAATAAAGTGGATTTGCATACTCTAAGACTATATAAATAATTTTCCTTAATTAAATTACTGCTACCAGAATCTTGTCACCCAATTAAAGTTTTCAGGGTGGGACAAGATTATTTCAAATAAAGTAATGTTTCCGTCTTAAATCTCGTCGTTCTTATTGGTTACTCTTGATAAAGGTAATAAAGTCTAAGATGAGAATAAAACTTATTTTTTAAAAATTGAGCATTAAGGAGAAGAAGATATTTGATTTGATTTTTAGTTTAAATTTAAATTTATATGTTTACTTGTATCTTTGTTTATTTAAATATAGAGCTTGGGTTTGTCGTGGAGACACAGAAGATACGCCGGATGTTCTGGAAGCTCAATTTTGATGGCGGACAGCGGAGTCATATTTGGTTTCACATGCGTAGACGACCAACTGTTACGAGCTCAATGCATAGAGCAAGACTCTATTTATTTTTTATTCAAGTTTTTTGTTTTTTGATTTCATTTATATAATGTTTTCTGTTTATTTTACTTGCTCTGGCCTGATCTGTAAAACTAGTAAACACTTCAGATTTTTTTATTAGCATGAGGATGTGTTAGTTTATAGTAGTGGTGAATCTCAAGGACCGACTTGATTTGCAAGAGTTATTAGTTAATGAAATTTAGGTTATTTTTAATCTAAACTTGGCCAATGCTTGAAGCCAGACTCTGGGATCTGGATCAGTGGTTCCTTAATCTGCAATTGATTTTGTCTTAATCGAGTGGTCATTTTCTCTAGAGATGAGAAGAAGCCCATAAGAAAAAAAATACCAAAGTCCTTGGAATCTCCTCTCTAGGGTTCATATAATATTTGATATATGTTCCTCAACAAATTCCAGGAATATTTAAGAGCTTTCCCAGAAACTGCTAGCTAGTGACTGGTTCATGCCCAAAACAATGGTTTGATAAATTGATAACGACGGTTATGATCCATGATTCTACATAATCCTATAAACAAAAACAAAAATCTTGGTTATCTGAAATTTTGTGCAACTACATATTAAATAGTTTTACAATTTGATGTCCTATCTCGTTAAATCATGTCAGTTTATAGATTTTTTTGAAGGTAAAAGTTATTTTGACGGTTTCAATTGTAATCTTGAACATTCATCATTACAACATATAAAAGCGGGTATTGAATTAAAAATAAAATAAAATAAAGACTATAGAATATGATAATAGTGGACACCCAAGGCTACAGCGTACAAGCACCGTTCCTGAAAGCATACGAGCAAGATTGCCTTGGGGCTTGTAACAGTAAAGGGAAAAATAATTAATGGGAACGGATGAGTTAAAAAAATATGCAGTGGATGTGAATGACACTCTGTGAAGCTCGGATCTCAAACAGTTTAGGGAAGACTCCTCTTTTTAGACCATTTAAGTAAGAAGTCTTTTAAGATGAGGAGGAGGGGGAGGGGGAGGAGGAGGAGGAGGAGGAGGAGGGGGGCCTCATCCATCAGTCCTGCTTCTTCTCACCACCTTAAAATAATGAGCCATATTCTAAGTATTAAATACATATCAAATACATATTAAATATGGTCTTTGAAATTTGCAGAAACTGACATAAGCCATATGACCAAAGCGTGTGGTCACTTTGGTACTGGCCCTGCTATGAAATTTTTTGAGTGTGAAGCTGCAAAAGCGGGAAAAAGGGTGAATTCAAAAGAGTACAAAAAAATAAATAAAAGAGAGAACAAGATAAGAAAGAACATTTGAAAGAATGCAGAGACAAAAGGGTTAGAAATTTGTGTCCCCTAAAGTCTCTTTAGGAAATCCATTTTTTAGCATGCCTAAAGTGAATCCAAGAGAGCAAGCATCCTAAGTAAAATTTAGTTACCTTAGTCTGTGGTCCAATTCAATCCACGTTTTTACCTTACAATAACATTTCACTAATTATGGTCAAGTTTTTTCCATGTATGAATTGAAATCTTTCTTTAGGGATATGAAGAAAACCATCCCAGTCTCTATAATCTTGCAGTGTTCTTTAAACTTTTGTGATATTTTTGCCTTCAAAGTTGGGAAATTTAACACCTGATGTATGGCCATATAAATCAATGAAGGGGTACAGATAGATTTACAATTATTGGGCCATCTAGGACTTCTCATCAGAATGTTAAACACACACAAAGAGGGTGGGGGGAGGGTGAAGAAAGAACGTCAAAGGCAGACATAATTAGTCAATTGAGAAGAAACACCTAGTCGAGGGCATCTGCTGATCAAGGATGTTGAACAGAAAATTTGGACCAAATTGTTGACAGAGAATGTGTTCAATTGCAAGATTTACTCTTTCTTTTGCAGTTCCCATGATTCAGATCCCCACCTCCACAAAAAAAGGAAGAAGAAAAGACTGTAAATAACAGCATTGCCATGGTTAAAAAAAAAAAAAAAATAGTAAGTGAATCCTGCAGTCAACCAAACATGTGTTAGATTGTGATCAGAATCAGGACACCACTTAAGTAGTATTAATCTCTTAATCTCGAGTTAGCAAAAGGATTGCTTCAAAGTTCAAATTCTGCATCAGATCTTACTCATTAATTATTCACTATAATTACAGTAATTATCGACTTTTTTTTTTTAATATAAATCTAATTAAGCCCACCGTCACTAGTGTATCAGTGAGTCAGTAATTGATGAATGCTTGAGAAATTTTGTACTTGTAAATGGGTGACCCACATTTCTGCAAAACCCAAAACGAAACGCGCCCAAAAGTTGAAAAAAAAACAGCAAAAAGTGCATATCTTTTTTGTAATTCTTTGGCCCTGTGTAGAGACATGAGTCCTTTAATCCCCCCCCTAGATTTTATTTTCTGGCTGATTTGGACAAGATTTCTTCATTTCATCATTAAGTTTTATCTTTGCTGGTTCACTAAATACAATACACTAACTTTATGCATTTTATTACAATTGTACACTCACTAGAGACATGCAACATGCGTAAAAAGACAACGGATAAATTAATATATGATTGCTGATTGGCTAAGAACAATACTATTCTTTTATGTTATCAACAAATGTGACTAGGAGAATAAATTTAAACTAAAGAAAAACATTAATCTACAGGTAAACTAAAACCCATGTTCGTGTCTATATGTATATACAATGTGTAGATAAGTTGTTTACCACATGAATACTATGTATTATTAAAAAAGAAACCAAAAGAGAACGAAAAAAAAGAAGCAGAATAACGTGGGTTTATGCATGCCTTTGTGGCTCTTCACTACGTACCGAACATATTAAAAGTAATTGTTTAACACATGAATGAGACTGTTTGGACTAACTCTTATCTCTTCTCATGTCTAAATCCTAACATAAATATTAATCCTATCTATACATGACTGACCTATATATCCATTAGCCGTTGGTGCGTTTCTTTTCACGGATCGATAGCTTATAAAAAGAGGACTCCTAGCTAGGTTTACACTTTACCACCAAGTTTGCAAGACAACCTTTTCATCATAAAACAAACTCCAACATGTCGATTTTATCGACATCCTTTTGATACTCTTGAGTGGCAAAAACCTGTTTTGGCAATATATTCATGCTTTATTCCTTTGACTTTGTTACCTCCTGCTCCAAGAATTTTCGAGTTTGTGAAGAAACATATTTTCTTATTTATAAAAAAAAAAAAAAGTCACATCAGTCAAGACTCAAGACTCGAGGCCCATGTTATTTTTGGCAAATGAGACCAATATTTTCTGATTGAAAAATGATTTATATAAAATATTTTACATAACACATTTTATAATAATATGTTAAATAAGGGATAATTTTGTAAAACATTTAATAAAACTAACCTTATTTTATAAAAATATTCTTATCTTATAATATTGTTATAAAATATATTTTAAAAATGTATTATGTGCATCAATACTCTTCTTGATGTCCTTCTCATTTCTCTACTTGAAAAATTAGGTGTGTAAATTTAAATCGAAATATTAGTTCGAATCGGACTGGACTAAACCGGTTTTGAACCGGTCCGATTCGGGACCGGTTCTTATATTTCATAAATTGGTTCAGTTCTGGTTTTGAGATTTTCTAGATCGGACCGGACCAGTTGATAAAAAATAATATTTTATATATAAATTTTATACAAAATTAAAATTATACAAAATATTTTTTATATATTAATATAATCATATATCATATATGAAGTAATTTCATATTATAATTTATAAATTATAACATAAAATGTTAATCTTAAATATGAACATCTGTAATTTATTTGATTATATGCTATTAATATAATTATATATAAGATAATGTTATTATAAAATAAAAGTTTAATCTTAAAAATGAAAATATAATTGATTATGTATTATATAGGTATACTAATATATATTAATATATAGCTATACTAATAGTTTAATATTAATACTATTAATCTAATATTATACTAATATTAAATTTATATTTTAAAAAAAGAGACCGGACCAGAAATCGATAAAATCGAAAATACTGGTTTAGGAAGATAATCAGTGCGTAATCGTTTTTGAAAAATACAAAACCGATCATACTGATTTAGTCCAAAATTTTATCCAAAACCGAATCGGACCGAACCGATTACACTCATAAAAAAAAAAGTCAATTTTTTTTCTTTTGATAGAGAAACAAAAAATTCAACCCAATAAAATGGATAACAAATAACGCACACAAGCACCAAAGATTATTTAAAAGGAAGGAAAAAAAGAACTTGCTATATGTTAGTATAATTTATAGAGAAAGTAAATTGAATAATAAAATGATTTGTAATTTATTTATTTTTCAATTATTGTAATTATTTTGATGGCATTTAATAGCACAGTAGCTGAAACAAATTATTGATCGTGTTTCTTTTATTTTGAGTACACTCTTACTGAGTATGTCTTTTTCTTTTTTGGGCTAAGTTCAAGGGAAAAAAAAACCCATTTTATTTTCAGGACATCTCACTTTCGAGAAAGAAAAGTCTCTCTCTCTCTCTCTCTCTCTCTCTATATGCCCTTATCGAGGTGCAAATATTTTTCACGCTCGACTCCTTTTGATTCTCATCTCTCGCTCCCCGGACCCTCGCTCTCTCTCTCTCTCTCCCTAGCAGGAGGCACTCATTTCCTTCATAAGCCACTATCAAGAAGTAGTATTTTTAGCCCCAAGTTTGATAGGGGCGAGAGAGCGGAGAGAGCGCTTCGCTCCATAGTTTCTGTATTATTTTCTCACACCACTCGCTGTTTCCTCAACATTCACGGTTTTTTCCAAATTTCTTTTGGAAAATCTATAATCTTCGTCCACAATACCTGAAACCAATCTATACTTAAAAGCCACGTTGTCGCTCCCATTTCTAATCTGATGCAACTTGTTATTTAGAGAGAGAGAGTTTTCTTAATCCTTGAAAATGGCACCAAGTTTCGACTCCGCAGTTTCAAGCCTTCTTTGTGCGGAAGACAACAGCATTTTCGATGAAAACGATTATGGAACGGCGGAGGAGTTTGAGACCACGTGGCGTTATAGGAATCGTGGAAACCATTGTCAAGACCGGGCCTATGGAGACGGCGATGGATTACCGCTGCAGAGTAACGAGAGTTTGGCTATGATGGTCGGAAAGGAATGCCAACATTTGCCTGCTGTTGATTACTTGAAGAGGCTGCGGAGCGGAGATTTTGACTTGGGAGCTAGACGACAAGCTGTTGATTGGATATTGAAGGTGGGTTTTTTGCTATGTTCTCGGGTTTCTAGTGCTTCTCATTCGATCTCTTTTTGCCTCGCCTGAATATGCTTATATATACTTCCCTCAGTTTTATGATATTCGTATTTTGTATTTCTCGATTTACTGTGGTATTATTATTATCGTCCTCACTTTCATTCTCTTTGTTTTTGGTGTTTTTTTGGGTAACTTTGACGCCGTTTGATATTTTTGGCTATTCGGTCTTTTGAAAATCCTCCAAAGTGCCAAACGCAAACTGGATTTGCATCGATCGTTTGTTGGATCCCCTCCGTTTATCGTCTTTATCCCTTTCTTCCGTTTGCATGCTCTGTTTTTCTTTTCTTCCCTTCCCCTGATTAGCAACCAGCTGAAGAACTGCTTGATTATTTTACTTCCGTTGTCATTTGTTGAAGCTCAAGGCTAATGCTCATATACTGTTGTAACAGGTTCATGCCCATTTCAGCTTTGGACCTCTGTGTGCATATTTAGCTATAAACTACTTGGATCGTTTCCTTTCTGGTTATGAATTTCCTGTAAGTTGAGAAATGAAGCAAGCGATCCTTTTAGTCCCAATACTGTATACAGCATGTTATAAAGCCCATTTTTTAATTCCATGGATTCTGCATGCACATTTGCAGAAGAGCAAACCTTGGACGATGCAATTGTTGGCCGTCGCATGTTTATCTCTTGCTGCCAAAGTGGAGGAGACAGAAGTTCCTCTATCTCTAGATTTGCAGGTTAGGGTCATGTTAATTAAGATTTCTGCATAATTCTTCAGTTTTTCTGCTCATCCGTGTCCTGATGATCACAATACTAATAACAGGTGGGTGATGCAAAATTTGTGTTTGAAGCAAGAACAATTCAAAGGATGGAACTTTTGGTTCTGAGTACCTTGAGTTGGAGAATGCAAGCTGTTACCCCTTTCTCATTCATAGACTACTTCCTTTGCAAGATCAACGGTGATCCAACCCCACTAAGAACATCAATCTTGAGATCAATCCAACTCATATTAAGCACACTTAAAGGTAACTCAGACGGCATGTAGTGCTATAACTCGTTTGCTACAGTAACAATTTTGATAGACGGGGGATATGGAAAGTTTAATTTTTGGTGGGTGGGAATTCAAAGCAGGGATTGATTTCTTGGAGTTCAGGCCTTCAGAGGTTGCAGCAGCGGTGGCAGTAGCTGTTGCAGAAGAAACCCAAACAATAGACACGGAGACAGCAACTTCTCTTCTCAGTCAACATATAGAAAAGGTGCCTGGTCGGTCCACCAACCAAAAAGGGGCTTGCATATGATGATTTTGCTTTTTTCTCTTATCATTCTTAACTGATTACTTGCAAAAATTTCATTTAATGGAGACAGTAATTAATGTTGATTTCACTTCTGATTATGGTGGTTGCAGGATAGAGTGCTCAAATGTATCATGATGATCCGTGATTTTTTATTAATTAATAATGGTTCTGTTAAGAATGCGACTGTTTCAATCACATCTGTTCCCCAAAGCCCAATTGGGGTGTTGGATGCGGCATGCTTGAGCTATAAAAGTGATGAGGTTACAGTTGATTCATGTGCAAGTTCTTCACAGAATAGCCCGGATCCTAAAAGGAGGAAGCTAAACAGAACCTTTGAAGTGGGGCTATAAAGTCGTAGATTATGTGGGATTCTCACTTCAGTACCCTGAACAAACGTGTGATTTTGTTACCTTAGGAACTTTGGTTTGTTTATGAAGGCGCCCCTTGAAAGATACCCAAGGAATACTACCAGACAAAGAGAGGGATTGAAAAGGAAAATGAGGAGGGTGGAAGAAAATTTTGGAGGCCATAATCAGACTCGAGAAGTTGAGTCATGGGTAGAGGATGGAGGATGAGGAATGGAATCAGTGTATTTCATGATCTTAGCGTGAAGAAAGGTCGCCAGCTGTTAATTATTAGACATCTTAACGGCTAGAGACAGTAGAGAAATGAGACCGGTGAATAAAAAAGAAAAAAGACCAGAAGAAAATATTTGTCGTGTTTGAGAGATACAGTTTGAGTAGATTTGGAGTTTTCATTATTGAAAAAGAGACTAAAAAACTGAAAATTAAATGTTCCTGAGAAATATTTATTTGAGAGAATTGTTAATTTTTCAAGTTCTCGTGTTTGTTTATTATTTCTGTATTCTATTATTAATTTACCAACTACTTCCACAGAATTGATCTGAAGCATCTCTTAGGTTTTGCACATGAAGTTGAGAATTTAATATTGAATAAAATATTATTAAAATATTATTTTTTAAATATAATTTTTATCTGAAAATTTAAAAAAATTAAATTATTTATTATATTTTGTATAGAAATTTAAAAAATTTTAAAATTTTAAAATAAAATAATATTTTTTTTTAATTTTTAATTTTTATCTGAATCTTAAT
Organism: Pterocarya stenoptera; assembly: GCA_003123785.1. Classification (NCBI taxonomy): domain Eukaryota; kingdom Viridiplantae; phylum Streptophyta; class Magnoliopsida; order Fagales; family Juglandaceae; genus Pterocarya; species Pterocarya stenoptera. Next base: position 185,544 of record QEOT01006105.1, read on the forward strand.
TGAAGTGAGAGCTTTGAATGGGATGCTTTATTCATCTATTTCAATGTTGGGTTGCTCCTACTGCAGAAGGAAGACACGATGCTTAGCAATATTTCTAACGCAAAGAAAGACAGGTCTGTGATTATTCTTTATGAAATAATGATCTGTTTATTCCAAAAGTTTGAAAGAAATGAGAGGGGCATTCCACGGCCAACGCCCAATGTAGAAAGGGAAGCTGACCAACTTCCAGACATGATTCCGTAATACCTTAAAAGCTGAGGGCCAATAGCAGTGCACTGTGCAACCTATAGAATCCAAAGTATTAAAACCATATTAATTTTCTGTCTGTATGTGAATCTGTCGATGTCTAGATAGTGGATAGAAGAATTGGTTGCCTAGTTTCTCCATATCATGACCGTCAGACTAAATAGGGTTCTATTCCAGATGTCATGATCATAGTAAACATCCAATCTTTTCACGATTGACAGCTTGGAACAACTGGATAGCAGCAAAATTTACATCCACCCGTCCATTCATTGACAAGCCCAGCCAGATAAGAAAGCAGGTACCAAATTCAATTAGGAAGAGCACTTGCCCAGTGCAGCTATTAATATAGCTAATCCGTCCAGAATTTGGTCATTAGTTAAAATAAATTATAAATATACGTCATGTTTTACAATATTATACATATCTTTATTAAAATATAACATTATTTTATTAAAATATCTTTATTTTACAACATGTACTATGAAATATATTATAAAATGTATTAGATGGACATCATTATTTTTACTTAAATGAAAGTGATCCAATATATTAATTAGAATAATACTAAGCTCACCGCTTCCGTTAGGAGCCATTGCTCTTTTTTTTTTTTTCTTTTTTTTTTTTAAACTTCGTGATTCATAAGTATTTTTAAATAATGTTGTAAATTTTTTTTAAAAAAATATTTTAAAATGTTAAAAAATACATATAAAAAAAGAAAAAAAAAAAAACACCAACGGTGGCTATATTGCCTTATTTTTCTGTAATCTTTTAAGGAAAATGATACTCTTGCCACTGATTTTTACCGTTCGGTGTTATCGTTGAATTTTTTTCTTTTGTACTTAGTGATTAAGGAATTATTTTAATAATATTATAATTTTTTATTTTTTAAAAAATTATTTAAAAGTATTAAAAAATATATGTAAAAAAAACAATAAAATAAAAAAGAATAATTATGCCTAACGGTAGCTTCCGCTGGAAGCGGTGACATAGTGTCATCCTATTATTATAGTAAATTCCAGTCCTATTTAGATTTCTTTTCGGTCCGATCTGGTTACTGGTTTTGATCCAAATCTTGATTAACACTGAACGACATGGGTTCAGGAAAAACTTTCTATTCTTGTGAGAGAAGAACCTCATGATACCATATAAGGATTACACAAGTAATTTGGCAAATGCTTATTGAATATATTTCCATTACGACTTGTCTTAATATTAGGAGTGTCAAATCGTGTTAACGGATCGTGTCAATCCGTTATGATATATTTATGTAAATCGATTGAACAAACTCAAAATTAACCTATTTGACCTAGTTAAGTTTAGCATAATTTTATATAAATATAAAAATCACAATATCTAGAAAAAAAAATATAAAACTAACTATAAGTCCAAAATTACAATCCAAACAATAAAATATATAGAAATTAAAATCCTAACAATTTTATTTTTAAGTATAAGGGTATAATTGTAACTTTAACTTTCTTAACGGGTTATATCGGGTTAACCCGTTATCAACCCGTTAAGCAATCGTGTCTTAACGGGTCAATCCGTTTTGACCTGAACCCGTTAAGGCTAAACCCTAACCCGCTTTTATCATGTCGTGTTCGTGTTGGATTAACGGGTTGTATCACATATTGTCACCCCTACTTAATATAATACATGGCTGTAGCTAATTAAGGAATACACAACTATAAACAGAAGGAGCTATACATATTGATTGACATAGCTAGAGAGAAATCCGTGATTAAAATGATTCATGTGCATTCCCTTATACTCTCAAGGTTGATTTCGGTTCTGCCTCAAATTATAGTAGGAATAGATCAATATCTCTCGGATATAACGGCATTACACATTTTCAAGATGTGCCGACTTCCGTTTTCTTTCATTCTTCTTTGAAGTGCAAAATACTAGTCAAGGGTTCATCGCATAGAATCATTGCTTACAAATCTGTTGCTTAGGCTGGATTTTCTGAAATTATTAACACCACTGAAAATTATTTACATTGATTGTGGTGGTTTCAAAATTATTAACACCACAGAAAAACAATATACATTGATTGTCAAGACATTATTTATTACCTTTCTAATCGAATCAATATTTTCTCCCTTGCCAAACAAGATTAAAGATATGTACCAAATGAGGAAGAGCCAAGACCCAAAATGGACAACACTGGCGTCTATTTGGCACATCCTAGAAGTTTCACAACCCAAAGTTTCGTAACTCTAGTCTGAACAAATCAAACTTGTCAATATTTATGTGAATAAGAAAACACCCACAAAAGGAAATAAGTTCTGAAATTTTCTTTTAAAAAAAAAAATCTTTCAGACCATCTGTTCATTCTCCAATAATATTCTTAGAACTTTTTTTTTTTCTCTTAATTATTGTGTTCAAGATTCAAGAGTCTGTCTATCCCCAAGCCAAGGGGAGCTATTGCTGGCCTTTTCATTTTCTTGGGTGAAATTCTTTGTGTGAAATTTGGTTGAGTTTTATGGCAGTATTTGGTTTTCCCTTTGTTGAAACCTGTTGGCAGTATTTGAGTCTGATTGATCTCGTGTTGAAGTTAATGGGTTGGTGGGAATTATTATTCACTTGGATCGTGGTCCATAGCTGAGACAGATTGGTTCTCCTTCTCTGATAGTTTGATTTCCACTACTTAGCCACTTACAGCAACAATTTTCTGATCATTAGGATCATAGCTCCATAATAAGACATAACCAAGATTCTTAATTATTTTACACATAAACGTTAAACGAACATATGGTAAAAGCTTCTGAAACCTATTTTAGTCGATTGGTGAAACCTGAGTAATCAATCATGCCGTGTTTCGTATGGAACTTTTTTTGTTTAGGACAGTTCCATAGAGCATGCTGGGTTTACCTGTCCTCCCTTTATATTTCTCTATGTGTGGAATCTGCTTTTCACAAAAGTTTTATAAATGGAATCTAAGCTTTTATTTATGACAACCTGATAAAATTAAGATTACAACCTACCCATCTATTACTCTTAATAATGATGATACATTGCCAGATTAAATCTTGCTAGCTATTGCCAATCACACTATGTAGGTACACCTTCCATTTTCACACTAGAGGAAGCTCAATCATTTTTAGTTTTTATTATTATTTTCCTTTTGCCTTCTTTTTTGGCGTGAAAGGGTCCCTACCTTATCAGTAAGCAAAGGGCTTAGCATGATCAAGCTTGGACTCGTTTGTTTTCACAACACTTCTCAACTTATCTTATCTCATTTAATTATTACAACTTTTTCAGATTTTCACACAAAATAAAATTCAAAATTCAAAATTTTCAAATCTCAAAATAAAAATAATATTAAAAAAATATATTCTAATAATATTTTATTCAATTTTCAATTTTAATCTCAATTCATCTCATATCTATGAAAACAAACCAAGCCTAGCGTAGATTCAACTGACTTAGCAATGAAAATATTTCACATTGATTTGGTGAATAAATTATTGACCCTTTTACTTGTTTGACCTCCAGTTCATTTCTTAAAAGCACATGTTTGCGACTCCAAGCTTCAAAACCTAAACACTAATAAAAGTATAATATAGAATTACAGCAACAAGCTTTCAGTTAAGCTTTTCCTTAGCCACTCCTCCATTGATTTCCTTAGCCACTTACAGCAACAAGTTTTATTCATTATCGATGTAGTCTTAAAATCTGCTGCCATGTGAACTGTGAACATTTTTTTTTTCTCAGCGATTTCAACTGTTATCTAGTTATTTTTGTTTACTGAGTTGATATTGAGACTTTGTTTACTGAGCATGAGACTAGATCTGATTTTTTGTTATTTTGGGCTTTAAATATGGGTACTGCTGCTGGGATGCTGCTGTTGGGACTGCATATATGCTGCATATTGTTAAAACAGAGAGAAACTTGAAGAATCATAGAAGAGTGTATATTTCTATGTGTCTCAAACTATACAAATGAGGCCTATATATAGTGGATATGGTGTAGCATAATTCTAGGAATATTCTAAAGTACAAAGCATAATTCTAGAAATATTCTAAGATATAAATATATATACTAAACATATTGAGATTGATTGTCACTTTTTTTACTCTCTAGTGATTCTAAGAAAGGTTTGAAACATATATACAAAACGTAGTGGTCCGACAGGGTATTCACGTTACTCATCATCGATTAATGGGGTATTTGAGCAATGGTGCTGTAAACTGACATCATTCAACTACTAAGCATGGCTAAATCTAGATCTTTGATTTAAAAAAAGCCTTCAAATCATATCAGTGGAGCATCAGATTAATCGAATGAAAGATGGACAGATCTATGAAACAAAAGGTCTTGAAACTGTATATAGCCCATGCCATCAATTCCATGTTCAGGATGTCAGTTCGAACATGTAAGATGCTAATTCAGTAAGAGATCAAACACATGAGATACAAATCACCCATGAAACAGTCCAAAAGCATTTGATTGGTTGGAGCATTTTTTTCAGCCCTTAACCAACTCAACTCAGTACCACGATTAAGTGGCAAAAAGTTCCTCCAACAAAAGTGATTTTTCCATAACCCATTCTATAATTTCTATCAAGCTGCACGATGATGGGCATATTCAATGGCTTATATTGATTTATCACAAAGATATTGAGGTTTATATTTATTTTTAATGAACGCTATCAAATATAATTAACTCCGGATTACACTGAATTATCTCGATCACGAATACAACCTTAATAGGAGTGAAAATCAAAACCCTGTTTGAACCACTGGCACGTGGACATATTGGTGATAAGCATGTGCAGATAAATCAAATGATAAGCATTTGTAGTGGGTTATACGTACTGTGAAAAAGAACTTCAAGATGATAAAACGACTTATGTTTTCTGAACAGGACATCACGTAACATGTGAAACAAGCTTAAGACACTTATATGTACACTTCCTCAAGGATCCTAACCATATGAGAAATGCTAATACATCTAGATTAGGCTCCATTTATTAATCCACCGAAATCATTTCCTTAATAACTTTTTGTGGGGAATACCACGGTCCCAGATCGCACGTTAATTTACCTTCTACTAAGCCCTTCACGTACTCTCGTAACTATTGGGAACATTCTCCCATGGCAGAAATGTAAGAGATGTGCACAAATCCTTAAAAACATACCTCACAATACTTCTTCTGGAGGTCATGCTCTCCTAGCCAGGCTTTAGCTATGAGGTATCGCAAGTCATTACTTTACGAAAAGAGCTTTGGCCATCAAACAGAATGGGGAAAAAAGAATCGGATTCTGTATTGAAACATTAACCAAAGTTCCGATTATTTACTAAACATAGCTAAGCAATAGCTAAATGGCATGAGATGCCATTGATCGGGTCTTGACTTATAAATCGGACTGGTAGACATAACGTTACCACCAGTACTTGTTCGAACACGAGATCACAGTTTCAGGACATGGATAAATTTGATCTGCTTTAAGTATATAAAGTCAACCAACTAGGTAGCAGCCATTATGACAAACAAGAATGTATAGATGCAACCAAGGCAGCAGTATTACTTACTTTATAGCATGAACCGAACATACATACAACAAAAGCATGATGAGAAAGGACAGGGTTGGCAGAAAGTGCCTAATATAGCAGCAATTCATGGTGAGAAGCTAAATATATGGGAACAAAGTTGGTAAACTATGTGCACCAGAACAACTGAAAAATGATGTTAATAGACAGATCAGGAAAATATGTCGATCGGCACTAAATTCCCGATCAAAATGGGAACGATTCCATGCACCAACACCAAAACTACGGCAAACTAATTGTGGAGAGAATCCACAAAATTCCTTCAAGAAATGAATGATAGGCAGACGCAAGCATTAGGAACGAGAACAAAACCACGCGGTGCAATCATGTGAAAAAAAGAGGATCGAAAATTACAAAAGAACGAGCTCAAAATCAAATGGCAAGCGAGTTGGTCAGGGTGATGCGACCCGGGGAAAGAATCAACCAAACAACATTACCTAATTGATATTCCATGGATTTGACATGACCGGAAATTAAAACAGACACCTCCTCTGTGCTGGTACGGAACTATAGAAGCGGAGCCTTAGAGGAAACCGGAGGTACCTACATACGAGAGTGAGCGGGGGAGAGCGGGAGAGAGCAATCTCAAAAGAATTGCTTCTGTTGATATCTGAAATAAAATTAAGCCACAACAGTTTGCCTTCCAGTATCCCCAAACCACAGTGCTTCCGGCCCAAACAGAAACGTTGCCTGTCATGGGTTTATTTCCGAAAGCATTGGACTGAGACGATAGAGCCCACATTACTCCGCATATAAAAGGCAGAATCCTCAGCCAACTTGTTATTGGGCTTAAAAGCGCAATAAATCGAAGGACCAGTAGTAACCCAACCATTTGGGCCATTTTTAACAAAATAAAGTCTCGTCATGTAAAAATGTAAAATTGTACAAAGACGGCGTCGCTTTCGTTCGACAGTGCAATATAGATTCCTCGCCGTTGGGGATATGGACAATTTGGAATTGACCGCATCATTTTCTATTGGGTCGTACAAATTTACAACTACAATATGGAGGACAAGTTGGCTTATAATCAATCTCGGCTGGCTGTCGCAGTACACTAGCAGTCGTACTTCTGGTACTTCTCAACTGGGGACGTTGACCCCATCCCCCATGCGCAAAAGCAGTTCAAAAAAGTCAGTCACTCCCCTCCCTTCCACCAACTTTTCTTTTATTATTTAAACCCATGCCCTCAAACTTCCCCACAATTCTGCTCACTCACCCCTCTACTTTTCATATATTTATTTCCCCCCTCTCCTACACCTCCAGAGTCTAGAGACTCTAGACTTCTTGTTCCTTTCCCTCCTACGACTATTTTAACTGACCACATCACTGTGAATTAACTCGCTTTAAATGATTACCAGAGCCCCTCTAGTTTGAAACCTCCCTCCCTGACTGACTTGCCCTGGCTAGCTACTAGCTCCAGTTTTAGGGCGAGCATGTCCAGAGGCTGGTGCTAAGAAAATGCCATTTTTTTCTTCCTTTCATTGGGGTTAGTTTTTTATTACCCACGAAGTAATTTTTGGTGGTGGGCAAGCGTACGTACGATTGTCTAGCGTGATAGATGGACCTAACCTACCTCTATTAAGGATTTCGTAGGATGAACTCGTTTGTCAAACAATTTGCATTCCAAAACTAAAGAAGTCCACAATTTTATCACTAATAATCTCCTGCTTACGTTGAAAGTGACAACCTTAAAATAATTTATTGAAGAGGAGTTGCTAATGTCATGATGGGGATTATGCGTGTGAAGTTTGGGGTCTATTTCCAAGAATAAAAGGTGCTATAATTACGACGGAAACGACTGGAATATATGTGCACTCGTGCAGTTACAGTACCAGAATCGTGTGGTATAAAAAGTAAAGACACTGGAAAGACATGTCTTACGCGTAAAACAGGGAACAATGAGCTGATCAATGTGTTATTAGGCTGTATGAAATACGTTCGAAGTTAATTTATATATTGATATGTTTGCTTTTAACATGCACGTGACATATCAATGTGGGCTATATTGGATTAAAAAGTCTATGGAGATCAACAACAAACTTCCCAACAAGGCATGATTTTTTTTTTTTTTTTTTGATAATATCAACAAGGCATGATGGACCTTTGTAACTTGGATTGCACGAGTATCCATCTTTTAATTGTTTTTGTTTTCGTTTTTCTCCTAGCTAGTAGACTGAGCGTGTACATCTTTTGACTTGATTGGATTACGATTGAGTTTATTTGGAATACTCGCGTGGCCGGTGCAAGTTTCGTTTCTTTTGTCTTTTAAAAGTACCATATGAAAAATAACAAAAATGCTACTTGCATCCAGGAGGAGTACTTCTTGCATACCCATGGTCCACTGTAGCATTTATTGAAATGGTGTATTTGCATTTTTTGTTGTTTCTTCAAAGTAACAAGCACTTTCTTAGACAATTGCAGTACCTTAAGGCAATTATAACAAATTAGGAAGGGTGCACTACCTGCCATGGACATTCCCGCCTTCGGATAATCCAAAATTATCTCGACAAATCTTGATTTTGGACCAAATGTTCCAACCAATTTCGTCTTCGTCAAAAAGAAAGTGTGCACATAACATAGTCCAATTCCGAAACATGAATCATAATACATTCTAACTATTCATGCTTCCAATCAAAACCAGAACTCACCAACAAGATCAATCTGGAAAAACAGTTATATTGGTGCTACCAAGTGAATTAAAAAAACAACAGGATATAAAATATTCAATTTTATCATAATCTGTTCAAACGAAGTCAGGCTGACGAAAATGAAACTTTTTCTTTGACTTCTTCTCGTGATAGCCACACTGCATAGAATGAACAATAAAAAAGAATACTAAAATCACACTATATCAGTGTGTTTACTTACAAGCTTTGAGAGCTCGAGAATGGAGGCCATCCTTATGGGCTCCTCCAGAAGCAAGTGATTGGCATGCATTTTCTCGGCAACACAACACAACATGGAGCAGCTGAGAGGGTGGTGGAGGACTGGGCCTTCGTGGTGGTTGGCAGAATGTTCTGTTTCGGAGTAGAAAAATAGAGTATGTTTCAGTCGACTGCGGTGTGGAGTAACAGCGTGAGGTGGAGGCCCTAGGCGGTGGTAAGTGGTTGGTGGTTCTTGGTGTAGGGTGGTAACGGCAAGGAGGAGCTTGGGCAGTACCGAGTGGTCTTGTCCGGTTCTCCTCCAACGAAGGTTCGTGTGCGTGGAACTGCTTATCATTTGAGAACACGAAGGACCTGGGCCGTGGGGGGACTGGGCAGTAGACGAAGTGAAGTGTTGGGCTGGCGTGGCTGAGTGTGGAGGAGGCCATGGGTGGTGGTGAAAAGCTGTGGAGCAAGCTGAGCATCAGGCGTGAAGCACAGGTCTAACATCTTCATCAGGGCTTTGGACTCACGGTTTAGCTATTTCATAAGGGTGGTGCTTCCAGCTCTTGGGTGGTGGTATAATGGCTTCGTCGTTGGGTTGGAAAATGAGAGAGGAGCATGCGGTTGTGGTTGTTGGGCAGGGAGAATGAGACAGCATGGGAGAGAGTGCTTGTCGTCGAGCTTGTAGACGGCACCAATGTTCGCTTCCCTCTCATTTCATTTCATTTTCCTCTCATTTTCTATTTTATTATTTTTTAATATGTGACCACATGAGCCGATTCTTCCAAAGGTACATAACCTCATGTACCTGTAGTAGAATTGAAAAAATAATACAGCAGTTCAAATGCGTGCCACTGGCGGTTTTTTACCTCGCCATAATACGTGGTACGTTAGACGGTTTTTATGCTATACAAACGCGTGCATATATATCCTATAAAAATTTATCCTTAAACAGATATGTCAATATGGAAGCACGAATGGTAAATAAATTCGCAAAGAAAATGATTGGAATGAGAACAAAAACTCAGTATAAGAGAAAGAGATTCTGAAAGTTGGAGGGCTGGAATGCAAAACACGCCGAAGGTGAAGCACTAAACCCGAAAATCACCGCAAAGTAAGCAAAAAGTGAGTTTAAAAAAAAAAAAAACTGAGAGTTAAAAACACGCCAAAGGAAAGCACGCCACTGGCGGCTACGCGTCCAGAAGAGCAGCTGATACGGTGGGTCCCACCCACCCGAGACACGTCACTCTTAATGACAGGCCCAACGTCCTCGCGTGCATCCCACCCCCACCATTTAACTATAGTTTGACCACACTCACACACATTACCCCAAAAATAAAATCACAGGGAGAGAGAGAGATACAACCTGTCCTTCTCTCTCTATCTCTTCTGGATCCACGAGCCGAAGCGTGCACGAATGCATGCGCCTCTAAATCCCTACGGTGATGCGGTGCGCACAGTTAGAACACACTCAATTCCCCCTCCTTTCCCTTCACTTCACCACGCTCATCATTTGTTTGCATCTTTTATCGAGGCGTGTGAGCTTTTAGATTCCCGCCACGTGTGAATCCTCTCTCTCATCACTATTCACTTTTTCTCTCCGTCTATTATAATTAATTAATCCAACCCCCAAATCGCTTCCCGACAAGTTCAATTTTCAACGCCCCCCGCAATCCAACGGCCTTGAGGAGTTGAACTCGCTCTTGTCCAAATAAATATATAAATTATTTGTGGTGATCGCACGGTCAGTGTAAGACGGCCTGTTAATTGAAAAAGGTCACAGGAGCCGCGTGAATTGCTTTTCTTCCTTTCATACTGTAGCGGAGATTCGGTGGTCGGGATCGGAAGATTTTCTTTCCTTTTCTTTTTTTTTTTTTTTAATTTTTTAAATAGCTTTTGTTTTTTAGTTCTCCGATAAAACTGATATATCATTCCGTTTACAGTTTATCCAATTTGCCTAATTTCGGGGATTCATAAACCTGATATATTTTTTTATATTTTTTTATTATTTTTGTTAATTTATTTCGTTAAACTAATTAAATTTTTCTCATCATCATTTATACATTACATATTTAATAAAAAAATAAAAAATTATATATAATGTGCGATTGAAAATGATGAATAAATTTTTTTTTTTAAAATATTACTTTTCACTCTTTTATCGTACGACTTCCTCATAAAATAAAATAAATAAATAAAAGCCTGTTTATTGTACTACTATTTTATTGAATCTCAATATGAGTGTGATCATTTTCTTATGTTATGAAAATTACAGTTATAACCCTCTTGGTGAATATGGAATTCCTTTACTATTCCCATCCAGATTGCTTGCAGATAATTCGTACAAAGTGATCTGGATTGGGGGGGAGATTATTGGGGTTCCCATCAGTGAATTCGTGACGACAAAGTGTTCATACTTAAGAGGCCGTGACCAAAAAATAAATATTACATCTATTTTGTGCAGAAAACAATTACTCAATTTTTAACATTTTATAATTGTATTACGCTATATCAACTTTCTATTGAAGCAAGTTTAGAATGATGATCTCGTTGTTTACAAGGTAATATACAGAGGGCCTTTTTGTATCGTCTTCCCTACTTGGTAATTTAATTTTGAACGTTTTTTTGTCTATAATTTTCTAAATTTACCGAGCTCACATAAATATTTACTATTGTATTTTTTAGAGTAAATCTCAATTCAAACTTAACCAACGTACACATATAAATTCTTAACAGTAATTAGGAATTCAACCATTGGGTACTGTTGAACTCAATAATGATAAAATGCACTAAATAAAGTTAGCTAGTTATATTAAGCCATGACTCCTCCGTGCAAACCGGGATTAGTGAAGTACTTTTCAAGTCCACATGATAATTACAGTACTATTTTGAGTGGATAATCTTGACTTATAATGATCGATGCAAGTTAAAGAAAAAGACTGCCCCCCTGGTTCAAACCAATATAATGGAAAAAAGCCTTAATTAGCACTCTCGAATATAGGAAATTTGTCAGGAGCATGCAGTTGAAAAAATTAACAAAACTCATGATGTCTCTAATCCCATTTTAGGCCACATTTAGACTTAAAAAAATTTTATTTCATTTCATTTTGTTTTATTTTATTATTATATTTTTTTTAAATTTTCATATAAAATATAATAAATAATTTAATTTTTTTAAACCTTAAAATAATGATAATATTAAAAAATAATATTCTAATAATATTTTTTTAAAATTTTGATCTTTCATCTAAAACTATCTTATTAGATACTAAATTGACTGTGTCAAATCCTTTAGAAACCTATTATTAAGGAAAGATAAAACAGAAAATAGATAAGACAAAGAAATTGGCTCAGACTCTTAAAATGAAAATGTATCACAAGTCAAGTTGAACTTTATCGCTCTAAGAAAATAATCTCTATATAAGAAGCAGCTTCCCTATAAATCTGTAAGGCTCTCTCCAGACACCCTCCACCAATGCTCTAGAAGGACTCTCCTGAGACTAAATTTTTTCATTGTATTGAGCGATATATAAGGTTATGAGATATTATAAAATATTACCTATTATAATAGATTTTGCCCCCAAACAACCCATGAACGTAGGCTTTTATATATGCCAAACTACATAAATTATGTGTCTCTTTTTTATTTATTTTTATTTGTTTATTTATTATTTATTTTATAAATGAACGTGAAGAGCACCGTATCGACGTCCGAATCATCTCGTGAGTCGGGAGATACTCTTTCCTCTCTTTCGGTTTGTTGTGTAATTTTTGGCATTAAGACATCTCATCTCATCTCTAAATCTAAACAAACTTTTAAAGTTTTATTTATTTTTAATGCATGGAATAATGGAAGATTAATGTGGAAGCTTGAAGCAGTTGGTGTGTAATTAGTAATTCTCTAATTATTATTATTATCGCTTGGAAATGCACACATGACGGATCAGCAACTCATGAAAGCCACGCTAGCTTCCACACTGCGTAAAGTAATTGTATTGCACGAGTCATAAGTTGAAAATCATGTTAAATGCATGAAGAAATTAATTAATTAATTAGTTGCTAGCAAAAAAAAATACTTGATTACTATTGTTTCCGGCTTGGAAAAGATGGTGCGCGTATTTGTATTTGTCAGACACTAGCTTGTTGCCGTGATAACAAAAGGTCCTACTTACAAATGTTGCGGAGAATACGTACATTATCCATGCTGTTGGTGTCGGAAAAGCTGTTTTGACAGAAACATGCATGTCAATAGTATATGGTATGTTAGCTTGCAAATACAAGTTTTCGATATATACCAAATAATTCCAACTATCTTGCCAGAAATGATCAACACCACGAGGCGCTCCTTATAATTCCTAGCTAGCTACCGTGTCAAAAACCGCATTATTCTGTTACGAAAGGGAATCCTTTAATTGCACCACATTTCAATGCCTCACTCACGCTAGGAAGAAAAAATAAATAAGGGAAGTGGGAGGTTAATCAACTTCAACATCACATCTTTCAGATTATGATGCGAAGGTTTGTGTTTTCTTGCCATCGAAGGGACATTAATGTGCACCAACTGATCCGAATGATCATCGATGCTCCAATATGATCACTTTGATCTGTCGTCTGCTCGCATGTAGTTAGTGCGTTGTACGTACGTCTCATGTAAGCCAAGACATAAAATAGATATTTGCTTTCAAAAAATTTAAATAATAAAAAAAGAAATAAGAAAAACCCTAAATTTTATCATCATCATCATGCATGGCTATGTATATATATATAGAGAGAGAGAGAGAGAGAGAATTAAAGCAATGGGAATCATAAGCGTGCCCGTCACGTACACGTGTTTGGTGACGGTTGAAATTTCAAATTAAACAAAGCAAACCCCATGTATGAATGGTCTAATCTTAAACCCACTAAACAAAAAAAAACACACTTGCAGACACCCCATTAAAGAAAGGAGAAGGCCGGAGGGTTGACGCTTTCTAACTGACCTTTTTCTTTTGATGGAATATGTGCATAAATAAAAAGTATAGTGGAAGAAAAGTCTAAGAAAGCGGGTGATTGTTGGATATAATATTCGAGGAAGGGACATGGATTTCCCCCTTCTTTTGCTCTTTCATGTGTTGGTGTGGCTTATATTTAAAAAGGCAAAACATATGATCCTTAATTCAGTGCCGTCTGGTGGAGATCAGGGTATTCTTTTTTTTTTTTTCTTTTTTTTTTTTTTGTTTTTGCTTTACAAGCGTGGATGTTTTTGTTGGAGAATCCACAACCAAATGGCTCCATGGTCTCGTGGCCCACCCTTCCCCACCAAACTCAATTACGAGTTAATGGCCACTACAAAAGTAAAAATCCTCAAATCTCTAGCTAGCTCCTTCCCCCCATCACTCCCCAACCCTAGCTAAACCCTGCATGGCCTCTCTCTGATCTCTTTCTTACAATAAGATAAAGAAAAGTAGAAAACTGTCAGTTGATGTTAAGTTTTGTCACGCTCACATCTTGTGTGCATCCTATATATGGACCGTGTCTTGATGTTTATCTTGTTTCTTCTTTTGTTCCAATGGATAAATGTTTTTGTTACCATACATATCATGGTGGCAGGTAGGATAGAAAATCGTATTAATTAGATCATGCGACCCACGAACAACCACACATGAGCTAGCTTTCCTGTAAGGTTCTAAAGCACGGCTGATCACGATTCGTTTTTTAATTTGTTTGCTTTTCCTATTTATAGCGTTTGAGGAGGTTTAATTTTTTTTTTTCCTTAAAACACCCAGACAACGATTTTACATATTTCAGATCTGAGAAAGAGGCTAGTCTCCCTGATCTTCCTTTATTATCATTTATACATATTTTTTACTATAAAAAATAAACTACTATTTCTGACAAAAAGTATTGTTTTGTATTAAAATAAATATATTTTTATCCTAAATAATCAATCACACACATATATATATATTTTAAGTGTGTCTTTCCATCACTTCTATATATACATGCCGATTTTAAACCCGAGGACTGCTGTCGAAACTTAGGCCCCGTTTGTTTACACAACTATTATCTCATCTCATCTCAATCATTACAACTTTTTCAAATCTCCATACAAAAATATAATAAACAATTTAATTTTTTCAAATTTCAACATAAAAATAATACTAAAAAATATATTCTACTAATATTTTATTCAATTACTATTCAAAACATCTCATCTCATCTCATCTTATCTGTGTATCCAAGCGGAGCCTTACATGTTCATCGTTACATCTTCATGCCAATAGGAAACAATATATATTCCAACATATTCATGCAATATTATATATTCTAGACTCTTCCAGCTTGGTTAGCTTCTTCTACGCTAGCTCGACTTGGTATCAGAAAACCCTCGGCCTCTAGGAGATCACTTTCAGTTGAAGTGACAGAATAAAGTACAAAGTTATACTAATTATAAGTTAAAAAAAGAAGTATAATTAGTAAAGTGACCATATATGTGATGATTAAATAACAAAATTGCGTATGGAGGAATCTTAAAAAAAAAAATCTTGGGTTTTTGAGAGCAAAAGAATCCTTTGCTTTACACCTCATATTGTACGCGGGAGGAGCGTTTAGTGCCACCAAAAGTGTAGAGCCATTGGGATTGGGAGGGAGGGACCTGATTGGGCGTGGTTATTGTTCCCTCCACTCCAAACAATAGGGCATGAAAGTATTCTTATCAATAACATTAAAATATACTCAAATGCATATATAATTACCTGCCACGGATCTTCTTAGCTGTGCCTAAGATATCTTTCTGGTGATCAAAATCATGTGTCTTCCTTTTTATAGATATTAAATTATGTTTTGGGGCGGATGCATGGAACCATACCTTGCCTGGCAGTACTACTCTATATATGCTCTTTTCTAACTCGTGCTTGGTCTGGTTTTCTAGAGACAGCGGAGAAGATGGATTCAGAATCACGCAGGTCATGTTAGGTATGGCTAATTGACATTTGAAATTTGTTATGGAATTTAAGAACTTTATTTTGATATTAGGTTGAGTTATTATTTATCTAAAAATATTAAAGGTAAATTATATTTATAATTTAATAATTTATCTTATATTCAAATTTAAATTATATTTTGATAGAATTTGCTTATAAACAACTTACCAATTAAGTAAACAAAATAATGGGTCGATACGATAATTAGCTAAAACTGAAGTGAAGTGACACCTTAATTAATTAATGAGATGCATAATGAAAGCTTAATCAAAACCTCACAGTCTTCTTCTCTTTGGAGTGGGTCCATGTAGTGATGCCTATTTTCGCTGGTTTTAGACACGTCCCATATTTCACATCAATGAAAAGCAAATTAATGTACTACTCCTCCACGGGGGGTCAGTCCCTATTGCCTGGCCTACTGGCCTTTTGCCCTCCTAAAAAGTTAGGCCATCGATGTGTATAAAATAATAACGAGAGATAACATTGCGAGGTGTTTGTGGGTGTGTAAAGATATATAACCTACACATTGCTCATCTATCGGTCACCTTTTTCATTTTTTATTTTTAAGTTTCTATAAATTCATGTTTTGAATGGTCAAGCTCCAAATCATTGGTGTTCGTTTTTAAGACATCGGATACCCATTTCCCCTTTTCCCTTTTTTTATTTCTATCTCGTAGATATACGTATTTTCATCCTTTTTATTCTTTAGTCTTTTTCTTTTTGCCTTCTTTTGAAATCCTTAATGATGTAGTTCTAGTTCTACTCCCTGAATTCCGCTAAAGATCACACCGACTTCTGACCAATCAACTACCCCAATATGTTTTTATTTGCATTTTATTATTAAAAAAATAAGTCACCTAAGATTCTAATAAGATGTGGCCACTACCATGTAATTTAATCCATCAACTTGAGTGTATGAATAATAAATGTCACGCGTGATTAATGTGAAAACCTTATTGCTCGAGATATATAACACAATTAAGAACATATTCGGTAAGAAGGAATACCTTTTTTTATTTTTTTAAAACAAGATCAGGGTTAAGTAACAATTAGAATAAAATAGATATGCATAGCTCCATTAATAGAAGTTTTGTCTTATTGTTTGGAGCCGGCCACACTAAATTCTAAATTAGAAGGTTATTAAATTATAATTTATTCAGGGTCATAAAAATATGAACAGGCTTCAATTCAGTATGTGAGTATACCATGTGCCTCTTGAGCAACTTATCCTTTTTTTTTTTTTTAATAAAATCAACTGCATTATTCCGTGTGTGTCTTGATGAATAAATACATACTTCCTACGTGATAATTGAACACGTAATAAAATAAAATAATATAATGAGTTGGTTAAGCAAGCCAATCCCATCGGATTGATCTTAATTCTTATGCTAAATCAAACTCTCTTGTCACTATTGAATTTATCTGTCTTAAGTATTTTTTATTAATTAAGAAATAAATAAAATAGGTGAATCCTATATTATTTGATACGAGAAATACACCATTTGATATGAGAAATGATTTATATAGTTTTGAGTGAGCAAGTTTCATATACTTTTTTTTTTAAATGGACAAATTTAGAACTCATATAAAAAATTATATTTTTTAATAATAAGATATACTATCTTTAAAAACGAAGCACACGAAACTTACCCCACTTAAAATTAAGTTATGTTTAATGTTAAGATGATCTAAAATAATTTGAGCTGGTATTTGAATAGTAGCATTTTGTGATACCTATTAAAATGTATTTGAATGTAAATAGATTGAGATATATATTTAAATGTATGAAATAAATTGATATAAGTTTAATTTTTTTATAAAAAATCAAAAAAATAATAGATCTAACAATAATAAATTGAAGATGAATTTGAAGTTAGTTTGTATTTGAAAAGTAACCTATATCTAGTATTAATTCCGTACTTTCGATCAATAATAGAGTTAGCAAAATCATTCAAGACGGGTTCGTTTCTTCCCCTCCTCCCCCCACCCAAGAGTTTTCTCTCTACCCTCAGCCTATCATCATAGTATCTTCGCCTCGTCTCCTCCCCCCCCCCCCGGGGGTTGCTAGACCCTGTTTATAGGTTTATTTATTACTTTCTTTTACTTTTTTCGGTGACAGGACCAAGAGGTTTCGATCTGCTACTTGCCGGCCATATCCGATCGCCACACGCCCCTCCATCGAAATCTTCAACTGCCAATTTGTCTTACGGGGAAAAAATCTGTCCAACCGAGTGGCGCGTATGGCTCACGCACGGCTTACAGTGCCCGTGAGCCTCACGCACCGCCACATTAAAAGGAGTTTCCTGCCACCACACGCGACACCATCAAGGCTAGCGGCTTTAGATCTTTCAAGTCCGTTTACTCTTTTTTTCTCTAGTGTGGCGTGTATCCCACACGCGCCCACCACCGTCGGTGGTGGTCCTTCGCCAGTGTATCGGATCATCTTCATGTTGCTATTCTCATATGTTATTGCTTTTCCTAACCAGCGATCAAGACGACGTGATCGTGATAGTCTCGTATAGTTGAACCAGATCAACAAAATGCAGCGCACACCTCTCAACTGTAATTTTTAGTCGTAGGTTTGTAGTCTGTTTATCAGACTATATTAAAACTGCTTTAAAGCAGCATCCCTTGTGTGATTGGGTTGGAGTCAAGCTTTTGGCTTTATAACTCGTTTTTTTATTTTTATTTTCGATGCTGCTTTTGTTGTATTTGAAATGATTGTTGAGGACTCTCACCTATTGAATTTTGTATCTCTGTAACCGTTTAATTTATCTATACAATACTTAACTTGAGGAATAAAAAAATAAAAAACAAAAGATTTAGCATGTTATACCAGTCTCTTAATTACAAATATTCAAAAAGAAGATATCGGTGGGGAATTTTAATTCCCACATATCACCCTGAAAACGGAACGCACTTATTATTACGGAGCTGTGATTTTTGTTTTAATTTCTTTTTGTCTTTAGAAAAGTGATAATTAATAAAAGTGCAGGGCTATTTTGGGAATGTTGTTTTGTAAGTAGATACGATAATATTCGGAGGAGTGGAGGGATATGATTGGTCCCATGCAAAACCAGACGCTGCGGTGTCGTTGGGACACGACCACATGGTCAACAACAGGAAGAGGACATGGAAGTCATTTCGAAACCTGATCCAGCCTTAACCTCATCACTCCTGAACCCAAGGTCACGATTCAACTAACCCATCCAAGTTTCCCTCGGGGAGAGAGAGAGAGATTATCTACTGTGCCGCGCTCATTATTGTACACTAATACCTTGCGTGCACTCTTCGCGCACGTATCAAACTCACTTTCATTTAAAAAAATTAAAAAAATAAAAGAATTATTATTATTATTATTTTCGTTATGATTCCCAAACGAATAGGGATATATATGTCACTTTCGTTTCTTTGTGACCTTATCTTCCCCCGTGCTCTCTCGCCGAGTTCCGACTTTGATTTTACTCTCTCTCGCTCTCTCTCTAAACACACACTCTCTCTCTAAAACGTTCGATTGAAGTGTCGTGTGTTCGATCTGGGTCTCAGACACAGCTTTGGGGTTTGAGGAAGGTGTGCATAAACTTTGAGATCTTCGTTTTCTGTTGCTCTGCAATTAGACTGTCAACCGTAAGTTCTTCGTTTCTCTTTAGTGTCTGATAGCTTCTGGAATTATTGTGGGAATGATAGTTCCTGTAATGTTTGTTAATTCTTCTCATTTGGGGCTTTTGGCTCCTCCAAACTAAAGTTTTCATTTTTATCATCCCATCATATCTTGTCGGTACGGTCCCTTCGTGTATTTCTGCCTGAACTCTTAGTTCATAGTTCATTTTCTTCGAAGTCTTTTTTGCTCTTCTTCTATTCTTAGTTTTTGAGTCTTCTCAATTATTTGGATAAACTCATCGATCTTTTCTTTGTGTAAGAAAATTCGTTCAATTAGCTGAGGATTCCCAGGTTTTTTATTATTTTCATGCTTGTTTTGATACATCCATTTTCTGTTAATTTTTGACGTGTTTACCTCTGAATGGTTCCCGAGAAACTTTCTGGATTAAATTCTTGAGCTACAAATTGAGGGAAAAATACTTTATACACAAACACGCGCCCGCGCCCGCTCACACTCGCATAGTTAGCAAAGCATGTTTTTTTATGGGTGCCGATAACTAGAAGGACAAGATCTCGAAGATAACGTTATGTAAGAGATATGTCTTATTTTGTTTGCAGGGAGCCTGGAACAGTGAAAGAGTCGAGGAGGTCTTTTTATCTTTTGGAGAGTAATAGAACAGCATGCGGTGGTCGCTGAGTCTCTCTGTTGACGTCTTCCGCAAAGTCATCTCACTCAACCTTTATTGTAGAGTAATTCTGTAATCCATTCCGTCTACTCAGAACCCCTCGAGTTTTCTACGCCTCTTTTTATATCTCTCTCTAGTTTCCATGGGATCCAACTTTCTCGTCGTCGTTCCTTGTTATGTCCGCCAGATTAGCTGAATATTTCTGGACCTTTTTCCCATATAGTTTCATTTGGATCGTTTTCATTGCGACAAAGTTCTGTTAGTTGCTGTATTTGATTTTTGAAAATCGTCTCCCTGGTTAATTGTATTGGATTTCTGTTTCTCGGTGATAGAGATTGACCTTTCTGTTGAATTTATCTTTCTCTGGCTTCAGTCTTTTTTCGGAGTTTTGCACTCTTTTTCCTCTAGAAAAGTTCCATCTCTCATATCAAAGTGTTAGAAAGTAGTTATGGTGTGCCAAGCAGCGAGTCAAACAAGATTTCGGGCCATGAAACACGAAAATGGGATTGCAGGGAGCGCGACGATAATTGTTAGAGTCATTGCTTGCTTTCAACCTCTCCAGGACTGCCAGGTTCGTAAAAGATTATTTGATACATATATATGGATTTGTTTCAAATGGAGATGGAACGCGTTAGTTGTATTTTCTTTGTCGATTCAGAAGATTCCTTGTTTCAGTCTTGATATTTGATAATGTCTCACAGCAGCCTGCTAATATTATTTCTTGTGTTTTTGCCAGGCCGAATATTTCCGTCATTTGCTCAAACCTGTGACGTAGATTTGTTTTGAGTTTGTGTTCAGACTTTAAGCTGGAGTTTTTAGTTAGTTTCGTTGTTCCTAATAGAAAGAGAAAATAATCAGCTATTTCTAATTCTTCAAAGCATCATTCTGGTACGTTTACCTTGTCTGGTTCATGTATTTTATTAGTATTTTTTTATAACAGATTATAAAGTCTTATGGTGTTTTCCCTTTTGAACTTTAGGTGATTGTTTTGGTTGGATGGGAGGAGACTGTGGAACCTGGCTTCCTCAGCTGCATTTTAATTGGCAATCACCCAATTTGAATTCCTCGGGTGCTTCCCTTGAAAAAGGGCAGCGAAACCCCTTGTCTGCATTTATAAATTCTGGCACTAATATGTCTCCACTGAATGGGGCGGTGCCGGTTTACCCATCTTCTAAACAACCTCATTCTTGGATTGGTCAAGCTAATGAACCTTGCGGTTGGTTTCATTATGGACCTCATTTCCACCAATCCTTCACCCCTGCCCTTGACAACTCGATTGCTGAAGGCAGACTGCCTGCTAACACCAATGAAAGCTGCAGGCAGGCCTTCACACACAATGCAGGGTCTGAATGTGCCCAGAAGAGGCTTGTTGTTATTGATCAATCGAGGGACCAAACCACTTTAATCTTTACTTCTGGGATTGGGACTCCTGTCCAGCGTCTTACTTCTTGGAGTCCAAAACCTAGTGCTGTTTGTAACTTGAACGGGAATGATCTTGGAATTAAGGGAGATTCGAACTATTTCTCAGGACCATTATTAATTGATGAATTTAATGAAAATCCCCTAATTGATGGTCAAAGCGAAATGCATGAAGATACAGAAGAACTTGATGCCCTGCTCTACTCGGACGATGAAAGTGATTATACTGAAGATGGCGAAGTTACCAGCACAGGACATTCACCTTGTTCAATGACCGCTCAGGATGAGAAAGATTGGTTGGAAGGAAGCACTGAAGAAGTTGCTAGTTCTGCTGGGCCAACTAAGAAGCGGAAACTATTCAATGGAGTATATGGTGGTGTACCATCGCTGATGGACACGGCAAGTTCTATGAATGCCAACAAATCCTCTGAATGTGAAGATGATGCAGAATCTAGTTGTGCCAATGACAACAATGTGGTGTCAAGAGAAATGGGTTCGTTATCAGGCACCAAGAGGATGAAGAGGGAGAGGATTCGTGAGACTGTGAACATTTTACAAAGCATAATTCCTGGTGTCTGCAGCAAGGATGCAGTTGTGGTCCTCGATGAATCTATACATTACTTGAAGGCATTGAAGCTCAAAGCCAAGGCTTTAGGACTTAATGCCATCTAAGTTGCCAGGGTGCTTTCGACGCAATATCTTTAGTAGTGCGTGGTATCATCAGTTTCCGTATAGTAGAAGAGTACAAAATATCATATTTGGGTGTGAATTTGCATACAGGAGTTATTTGCTGCAGTGGAGGCAAAAGCTCTTGAGACGGTATAGAGAAAAAGCTTGAACACCTCAAGTCTTTCTGCAGTGATCGAGTTGGAAATTAGCCAGCTTTGGCGTTGGAGAACGTATGTGTAATTTCTTTCTTTTCTAGAGAGAGGATGAAGAAGTGCG
Organism: Pterocarya stenoptera; assembly: GCA_003123785.1. Taxonomy (NCBI): domain Eukaryota; kingdom Viridiplantae; phylum Streptophyta; class Magnoliopsida; order Fagales; family Juglandaceae; genus Pterocarya; species Pterocarya stenoptera. Next base: position 207,822 of record QEOT01006105.1, read on the forward strand.
GTATATTATGTCATAATAAAGGGTGGTGAATCATTAGTCTTGTCTTAGGGTTTAGAGAAAGTGAAACCCACCCTTGGGCGTGGATTGTGGATGAGATGACTGGTTGTTCCAGACGGGGCCCAGATAGAGGAGCGTGCACGCCCCCCCGGTGTCTTGGGACCCAACTCACACTTTCACTTTCTCTCACTCTTTTTGTATTCTTGTAATGTTTAATTGTTGGTGGCGTTATCTTTTTCTTGACGTAGAAATCTGCACCAGCAAAGAGGCCGTATCCATTTCATCATGCAACAACTTGCTTGGGGGCCCTAGATTCACCATTTCCACTAATCCTTGAACCCAAAAAAAGGTTTATCTTTTTTTTTTTTTTTTCTTTCTTTCCTTCTTTTAAATGTACAACTCTTTGTGGGATTTGATATTTTCCCTTCTTTTATGGTACTGTAAGTTTGTTTGTGGAAAACTGATAATGTTTTGCTTGGTGCTATCTATCATGGGTTTAGTGGTAACGTACTTTGCTCTTGTTGTTTGTTGTGGTGGCTTGGTCGGTAGGGAGATAATGATGATATCTTGGTTTTGTGTAATTTAGTTTGTTTGGTTTTATTATTGTCGCTATGCCGCTGTACTCACGTCGCATGCACGCATTTATGATATGAGACAGCGATGTGCCTGGTGATTTCTTTGGCTATTTCGATGTTTTTGCGAAAACTTCCAACAGTCGCTATTCACTCCATCAAACATATTTTTATTGATATTTCTCTCCTTCTCCTCTTTCTCTCTTAATCTTTTCTTCTCCTCCCTCTTTTAATAACACAACAAATCTTTATTCATTTTATTATTAAAATCTATTATATATATTTTTTCATTTTATTATATTTTTATTATAATATATAAAAAATTATATTTTTTATTATTACATTTGAATTATTAAATATTAAATGTATGTAGTGGATATTAATTACAAAATATATATAAAAATTTTGATTTTAGAAAAAAATTAATAATTATAAAAAAATAATATGTTATTATTATTTAATCTCAAATATGTGTAAGTAATGTGGGAGTTTTGCTTGAATGACAAAGTGGTTATGCAAAAGAAGTAATTTTGCATATGCATATATATAGACCAATGCTTCGGTTGCATTATTGCCTATTACTATACTGACCCTCGACATTTGATAAGGTCGCATAAATCATGAGTGAAGTCAGGTCGCATATATTCGGTTGAAAGATTCTTTAATCTTTGATGTATTTTCCTCGTACTTTTCTCGCCAAAATTGATGCTCATTTTTTTTTTTTGTTAAACTAATATCCGGTGCCTTTACTTAATGAATTAATTTTCTATTTTGAAATAGCATAAATGATATTGGAATCATGATTACATTTATTTATATGATTAAAGTATTAAAGTAAACGTAATTAAATAAGACGAAACAATTAATTATTTCTTCCTAATTTTCTCTCAGGAGCAACATAAAATATTTGTTGAAGCAAGCATTTGAAAGTGCCTGTGGAACTATGCACAAAATTGGTCGTTTTCTCTCAGGTCGTACCAGAGTAAGGAGAATTATACGCAACCTCTGTGTGTTCATACGTTAAATATCACAAACACACACAGTTCTCTGTCGCTGTCAGTATATTGACTTTAATAGTCGGTCAAAATGCCACATAACATAAAAAAAAAAGTTGTAGTTCTGATTGGTTAAATAGCGTCTACACTGCAGAAAAGGTTGAGTTAAACAAATTTTGGTATTGGAACTTTGCTTGCTTCAGTCTTTACAGATGCAGTGTCCCACACTAGAATGCACTTCCTTCTATACTCTATACTCTTTAGTATTCCATTGAAAGGACAAGATGGAAAATGATTTCAATTGGAGCCCATCTTTGTTATTTCCATAAGCCTAGAGCAAGGTTGGGCCAGTCCAGAATCCACAAGCGCGTGCACAGCTTTGGTTAAAAAGATCAAATATTAGGCTGTTGAAATTGTCTCAATCCATCTTATTCTATTTTATATCAATATTTATTTTGTTTATTTTCAAGATTAAAATTTAAAATTTAAAAAATTTTAAAAACCTCGTATCCTATCATTACAATTTTTTCAAATCTTCATACAAAATAAAATAAATAATTCAACTTTTTTAAACTTCAAAACAAATATAATATTAAAAAATATATTCTAACAATATTTTATTCAACTTTTCAACTTTAATCTTATCTCATATCTGAAAACAAACGAGGAAATCCCACTTAAAACATAATTATTTTTTAATTTCAAAATTTTAACCTTATATTTAACTAATCATTACAACTTTTTCAAACTTCCAAACAAAACATAAAAAATAATTCAACTTTTTCAAATTCTAAAATAAAATTAAAAATTAAAAAAATATATTCTAACTATATTTTACCTTTATAATTTTTTATTTAACTTTTTCTCTCTCATTTCTCAAAATTCATAAACATTTTAACTCAAATCATTTCTTAACTATTCACAAATTATTTTACTATTCTTCATAGATTTATCATCTCAACATCTAAATAGTTTTTAGTTTTCCCAAGTTGTTTATGTTATTTTTATGAATTTGTTTAAACATAATTTAGTGTTTATGTGGAAAATCAAAATAAGGTTTCTAAATATATATTCTATATTTTAAAATTACTAATATGTATTTAATTTTTATTCTAATATTAGAGGTGTGTTCCAAAAATGTAAAGTGAGATGGACGTAATATGTATTTTTGAAGTAGACATATTTCGTATGTAATTGACAGATACATGGACTTATCCCAAATGCGCAACATTATTGATGTCAAAAAAAGAAAAAGAAAAAGCGCAACATTATTAAAATTTAAAATAAGGTGCCGGATGTTTCACGTAGAGTAGCGAACAGCATTCGGATCAAAGGTACGTACATGTGTGGACTCGTTGTGTCCGAACGGCTGTGAGATTAACTTGAAATGATTTGTAATTAATAGAATAAAATATTATTTTTTAATGATATTAAAATGAGTTGAAATTCTATTAAAAAATTGTTTGAAAAATAGTAAGGAGCCGTTTTGGACTACCGATTTTGCTGTTCGATTTTTTTTTTTAATTTTTTTTTATTTAGAGATTAAGAATTTTTTTTTCATGTCATTTTTTTAACGAATAATACACACAACACATTATATAAAAATAATATAAAATAAAAATATTTTTATTAAATAATGTTATTTTAATAAATATTTATAAAAATATCTTTCTTTTAAAATATAATTGTTTAAAATGTTTTAAAAAATGTTGTGTGATTTTCCTTTCTCAATTTGTTTCTTTATTCGGACTCCGGAGAGAGAGAGCCAGAAGTAAAATCAAGAAACAGTGAGAGGAAAAAGTAACGATCAAGAAACGTACGGACATACAAAGAATCGTAATCGTCTTGTCTAGAAGCTGATTATAGCCGTTATCGACTCGATTAGTTTTCGGGGTGGGTTCTCAGAATGGAGTCGTCTGGTTTTCACGATGGCGACATCCGATTCGCTCGACACCCGTCGCTTCGACGGTCACCAAGTACACCTCTCTCTCTCTCTCTCTCTCGCTCGCTCTATCTCAACATAATATTATGAAGTCGTCGTTGTCAGTTTTTTCGTTAATGGGATTTGTTTTTTCGTTTCAATTCCGGTCCTAATTAGTATTGCCATGGGTATTGTTTTTGTCGTGAAAAAGACTAAATAAGGTGCTCCTCGGTTGAATAAGTGACTTAATTTCTTTGAAAACCTTTCTCATTTGAAATGAGAATTCTGGATGTTTTCTTTTTTCAATTTATAAGGTGCTAATGGATATTTTCTGCCCTTCTTTTTATATAAGTGGCCACGCACTCTTGATGAATTGCCAGGACGATAATTTAGTTCTCGTATTCGGGAGAGGAACTCCCAGATTTACGGAAGGTTGGTTTTATGTGAACTTGGTGATAGTGCCGAACACATAATTTTTACGATATGGTAACGTGGGTTTAGTCATGATTTAAAGCTAGACCATGGTACCCGATTTCTTACAAGTGGAGATCACTACTTATTTCTTGCAAAGATTGAAAACAGGGCGAGGGAAGAAGGTACAAGTTTTTTTTTTTGCGCTAAAGTTATCGATTTTAGGACAGGTATATTCCTCTCAAGACCAGATAGAATATGATGTTGTTTTGGGTGAGAGTCCTCACCGATGTGCTTTACAATGGTCAATGCTTGAACGCATTTTATGGTACCTAATGTGAGTTCGTTAGGGCTTCTTGCAAGACAAACCTAGGATGAAAGTAGTTTTCTCTTCGCAAGATCTTCTGGCTTTCATGCTGTTGTTCATAGCATCTTCCACTAATTGCTATCTTTTTCAAATTTAAGTTTTTAAAATTTATGACAACCAAACCAAGTGAGTGATTAATGTCATATTGCCATCTGGGGCATTTCTCTTAAATTGCATTGGTTCATGATTTGTTATGTGCTAAAAGAATTATGCTGTATTGACGGTCTATGGTTCTGTATAGGATGTTAATCACAGTCTACAGATGCACTCATCATTGATAAGGAGGCTCTCCCTTGAGAAAGTAAGGGAGGTTAGTATGATATCTGGTGTATAATGTTCTAATTAAATGATGAAATGACATGGTTTATGCAGCCTTATACATATTCATTTTGTCTCTTTTGATCATTTTTCCTTGTATTCTGTAATCGTAATCTTGAATTTCGCACCTTTCTGTCTGACTCTTGCAATATATATATTTTTTTATAAGTAAAAAAAATCTGGGGTCCCAAGTACCATTATTTATAAAAAAGGGTAGGAAAGGGTAGAAAACAATGTGAAATTTTATGGCGGCGTAAAATTATTATTGTAAAAAATCAGGCTGTATCCAAATCATAACGTTCTTCAATGCTCAAGTCCAACCTCTTGGAGTTCACAATTGTTTTTCAAGGATCCCAAAAGATTTGTTATATGAAAGCACTTGCTAATTTATGACTTCTAGGATCCTGGGATAGTGATTACCAAAATGGCGTGCCTTGTGAAGGACCCATGAAATTTGAATTATCATGCGTTATACAGTAGTTAGTATCTTTTTTGTTATAGAGTAGTTGGTCTCTTTGTTCCTACCATGGTATTAAGATAACTGTATTTATCACCCCTCCCTTTCTCTCTCTCTATTCGTCACAGGGGCATCAAGGTTGTGTTAATGCTGTGGCTTGGAATTCCAAAGGCTCTCTCTTGATATCTGGATCAGATGACACAAGGGTATGATTCCTTTTTGTTTTTGGTTCAGTAAGATGTAAAAGAGGAGGAGTTTTGATCCTGGTCTGCTGGAAGTAATCACAACGAACCCACTAAACCAACAAAAGGGGGAAAGAGCTATAAAATCCTGAAAATTGGAAATAGAAAAGGGAGCACCATAATGGGCTTTTGTCTACTGAAATAAGGTGTTTAAGACAACTTTTAACTCCGACACGGATCTTTCGCGATTCCTAAAGCCATACACCAGATTCTTTCCTCCATATGCGCCACTGGTATGATTCTTTTATGTTTATAATTAGAAAGTTCCCCTCTAGTGATAGGTAATTCGTGTAATTCTGTTTCTCTTTAGGCTACATTAGACCGTGTGACTTTTTTTTTTCTTGCATGGTGTTAGCATGCGTAGAAGCGGGCTAATATCCTTTGCATGAGAACATTTTTTGTATGCCTTCTATCAGTGTCATTGTCTATCTGACTATGATGATTTTTTTAAAAAAAATGCTTCTTAGAATCTTACATCCTCTATTCCTCTTTATTTTGTCAAAAATTCCCTGATAAACCTTGTTGATAAACTCTGGTCATCTGCTATGAGTGATTAGCATGTGATTCATGCCCCACATTCTGTTTCATTTATGAAAAGCTGTCTTGTCAGTGCCTTTGTATTCATAGTTTTCTTCATTGGGCAAACAACTGACACAACTGCACCGTTCAAAAATGTTTGTTCTTTCTTGGTCGCTTATGATATTTTTTTATGTTATTCTTATGTTGGTTATAAAATTTGTTGGACTTGAGGCAGGGTGAGGAAACGATAATTTCAGGACTTGAATGACCTTATCTTTTAACTTAAAACTATGAACTTAAGGTATTTTTTTCTGAAATAAATCTAATTGATATCATACATTAGTTAATTACAATTTACAATAATATTTGTAATTGCTTTATATTTACTTACAACTTAGGTATTTTACAAAAAAATTATCTAATAACTTTGGTTAGATCATAGATCTAGATGTTTGTAATTCGTTAATGGTAAATTGGTGATAGGTTAATTGATAATATACATTAGTTAATTAATAGAATATTAATTTGTAATTACATATTTAAAATTTTATATTGTTAATGGTGATAGGTTAGATGAAAATTATATAATTAAATATACAATTATTATATAAAATAATATATTTAAAAATTAAAAATATGTATTTTCCTATTCGGTTGGTCCGGTCTAGGCAAACCCCACCCCGGGACCGGACTAAAAATCGAAAAAATGGAATTTCTTGGACCGAGACCGACCGGTCCCAACTTAGGGCCGGTCCGGACCGCCCCAGACTTAAGTTTTCTGTTTTCTGAAATAAATCAAAGGAGACTGCTACTGAGCTAATCAACTCATCACAAAAATAATTGTTCACCCTTTTTATATGGTTCATCCTCTTTTGATTTGCCTTCTGAGAACAACCCATCTCACTTTGGACCACAAGACTCATATTTCAACACTTTTTCTGTGCACTTTAACGAATACAAGAATATGGTTTGTACAACCTAGTTTTGTGAATATATTTTGCTTAGCATCCTTGGAATTATAAAGAGAGATTAATAATATTAACTATTTGCTAAGCTGTCTTGAAAGTTTGTCAAGAGCTGAGCTGCTAAACAGAAAACCCCAAACCCCAAAAAAACAAACCCCAAATCCCAAAACCCCAAAACCCAAACCCTAGATGCTCCGATACCCTAAATCCTAAACCCCAATCCCCAAACCCCACAACCATAAAACCATAAAACACTAAAACCCTAGACTCTAAAGCTTGACTATGGTACCTGATTTCTTACACCTGGAGAACACTACTTATTTATTGCAAAGATTGAAAACAAGGCGAGGGAAGAAGGTACAAGTTTTTTTTGGCTAAAGTTATCGATTTTAGGACAGGTATATTCCTCTCAAGACCATATACAATATGATGTTGTGACCAATCGTGTGTTTTGGGTTGAGAGTTCCTCACTGATGTGCTTTACAATGGTCAATGCTTGAACGCATTTTATGGTACCTAATGTGAGTTCGTTAGGGTTTCTTGCAAGACAAACCTAGGATGAAAGTAGTTTTCTCTTCGCAAGATCTTCTGGCTTTCTTGCTGTTGTTCATAGCATCTTCCACTAATTGCTATCTTTTTCAAATTTAAGTTCTTAATATTTATGACAACCAAACCAAGTGAGTGATTAATGTCATACTGCCATCTGGGGCATTTTGTTTAATTTGCACTGGTTCCTGATTTGTTATGTGCTAAAAAAATTATGCTTTATTGACGGTCTATGGTTCTGTATACGATGTTAATCACAGTCTACAGATGCACTCATCATTGATACGGAGGCTCTCCCTGTAATGGACGTTAGTATGATATCTGGTGTATAATGTTCTTATTAAATGATGAAATTTATGCAGCCTTATACACATTCATATTGTCTCTTTTGATAATGTTTCCTTGTACTCTGTTATCGTAATCTTGAATTTCACACCTTGCTGTCTGATTCTGGCAACATATATAACAGATTCTAAAAGGACCTATAAAAAAAAATATATATATATATATATAACAAATTCTAAAAGGCGCTGCATAAAAATCTGGGGTCCCAAGTCTCATTATTTTTTTAAAAAAATGGGTAGGAAAGGTTAGAAAACAATGTGAAATTTTAAGGCAGCCTAAAATTATTATTTTGAAAATTCGGCTGTATCCAAATCGTAATGTTCTTCTATGCTCAAGTCCAACCATTTGGAGTTCAACCATTGTCTTTCAAGGATCCCAAAAGATTTGTTATATGAAAGCACTTGCTAATTTATGACTTTTAGGATCCTGGAATAGTGATTACCAAAATGGTGTGCCTTGTGAAGGGCCCATGAAATTTGAATTATCACGTGTACAGTAGTTATTATCTTTGTTGTCGTATCTTTGTTGTTATAGAGTGGTTGGTCCCTTTGTTCCTATCATGATATTAGGAATAACTGTATTTATCACCCCTCCCTTTCTCTCTGTCTCTATTTGTCACAAGGGCATCAAGATTGTTTTAATGCTGTGGCTTGGAATTCCAAAGGGCTCTCTTGATATCTGAATCAGATGATGCAAGGGTATGATTCCTTTATTTTATTTTATTTTTTATTTTTTTTCGGGTTGAGTAAGATATAAAAAAGGAAGAGGTTTGATCCTGGTCTGCAGGAAGTATTCACAACGAACTCACTACACCAACAAAGGGGGAAAGAGCTATAAAATCCTGAAAAGTAGAAATATAAAAGGGAGCACCATAATGGGCTTTTGTCTACTGATACAAGGTGTTTAAGACAAAACTTTTAACTCCGACACCGATCTTTTGCAATTCCTAAAGCTATACACCGGATTCTTTCCCTCCACATGCATCACTGGTATGATTCTTTTATGTTTATAGGCATAATTCCCCCTCTATTGATACGTAATAGGCATAATTCTGTTTCTCATTAGGCTACATTAGACCTTGTTATGTTTCTTTTTGCATGCAAGGCTGCTGCCATGTCCTTTATTAAGCCATTTCTGCACTATTTTTTGCTGCACCATATGCAATGTAAAAAATATTTTATGATGATTCAAGATTTTCATTTTGCACTTTTGCTTCTCCTCGTGATAGATATTCTCAATGTGTTGCCTTGAAAAGTGTCTGGTGGTTGTGTGTTGGATGTTGATTCTAGGCAGATGATATATCAGCGTTTAGTGGAGAAGTTTATGTTTTTTCTTGTTGAGGTTTTATGTAGATATTGTAAATCATTCTGGATATTTTTTTTGCACCATATGATTACTTTTTATTGTAATCTAAAAAAAATATCATTTAAGGTACTTATGACAAAAATAATTGTAAATAAAAATAATTGTAAATCATTTAAGGTAATCAACTCATCACAAAAATAATTGTTCATCCTTTTTTATATGGTTCATCCTCTTTTGATTTGCCTTATGATAACAACCCATCTCACTTTGGACCACAACTCATATTTCAACACTTTTTCTGTGCACTTTAAGGAATACAAGAATATGGTGCAACCTAGTTTTGTGAATATATTTTGCTTAGCATCCTTATAAAGAGGGATTAATAATATTAACTATTTGCTAAGCTATCTCGTAAGTTTCTCAACAGCTGAGCTGCTAAAAAAAAATCCCAAACCCTAAACCCCAAGCTCCAAACCTAAATATCCTGAACCCCAAACCCTAAACCCCAAATGCTTTGAAACCTTAAACCCGAAACCCCAAATCCCAAACCCTAAAACCATAAAACCCTAAACAACCTCGTTTGTTTTCGTAGATGAGATGAGTTGAGATTAAAGTTAAAAAGTTGAATAAAATATTATTAGAATATTATTTTTTAATATTATTTTTGGTTTAGATTTTAAAAAGTTGAATTGTTTATTTTATTTTATATTAAAATTTGAAAAAGTTGTAATGATTAGATGATATGTGTTGAAAAGTTTTCTAAAAACACAATAAATCCTAAAGCCCTAAACTATAAAAGAACCTGAAACCTTAAAACCATAAACCCTAAACCTAAACCGTAATCCCTAAAACCATAAAACCCTAAAACTCTAATGCCTAAATCCTAGAACTCCAAACCCTAAAGCCGTAAACCGAAACCCTAAACCTAAACTCTAAACCCGAATCCCTAAACCTAAACTCGAAACTCCTAACCCCAAATGCTAAACCCTAAATCCCAATCTCTAAACCCTAAAACCTTAACCCTAAGCCATAAAATCCCAAATCTTAAACCCCAAACCGTAAACCCTAATTCCTAAACCTATACCCTAAACACTAAACTGAAACCCTAAACTTCCATAAACCCCAAACCTTAAACCGCAAAGCCCTAAACCCCCAACCATAAACACCCAAATCCTAAACCCTAAAACCTAAATCCCATATCCCAAATCAGCAACCAACAACTCCCAATCCTTAAACCCTTACTCCAAAACTCAAAACACCAAGCCTATACCTCAAAACGCTAAAACCTAATGTAGTATTTAATGTGGGATTTCCATTATTCTTTTTGTTGTGATGAATCATGTATGTGTTTCTATAGGGAAAGAAAAGGAACTTGTCCATTTTCTACGGTCTCGAGGAGGCATGAAAACAAATCAAAATTCTTAAATGGAACTAGAAAGTGGTTGAAGCTATAGTTCCTTTGGAAATGGTAAGATCTTTTGCACAACAAGAATAGGTTGATCTGTATTCTTTATATTTTTAAGAATACCGGTTGGGTTCTTCTGCTACTCGTATTGAATAGAACATGTTGAGCCAAATCTTCTTCACGTAAAATCCGCTTTATGTAGATCGGAAAAATCATACGGTTTGAAGAAACCTTATGCTATGGCTCGAACGATTTAGTAGTGTCTAATTACATGTTGTTATAATTTAGTAGATTAGTATTATGTGTTATTAACTTATTATACTAGACTTATTTCAATACTATTGTCTAACTTATTTATATACTTGATTATGTATGGTAGTAATACTATGATGCTTACATATACTAAATTATTATTAGTCTATTGTTTTATAGTATAAGTATATTATTTTATAATAATTAGCTTATACTAGTATATAATTGAATTTAACTATATAAGTTCTTGTTATATAACTTTATAACTATACTAAATCATTGACCTCTAGTTTTTCAATTTTTAACTTTTTCATCTAATCATTACCCAACCATTAAAGGCTTGTTTGGAAAAAGTTTCCATCCCAAAATTCTCATCTCCTTCTCAAACATCATTCAAACACAAATATTTTCAAACTAGTTTTTACAATTTTCCTAATGTTTCAAACGAAAAAATAAAAAACAATTCAACTTTTTCAAATTTTCAAACAAAAATAATATTAAAAAATAATATTTTTTATTCAACTTTCTAATATTTTAACTTCTCCATTCAAGGCCTTTCCTTTGGATTTTATATGGTTTGCTCACTCTATTCGAATGTGACCATATCCAGAACATTCATAGCAGTACTTGTTTTGAGAATTTTTAAATTTTCTTTTTTCGTTTCCTTTTTTATCTCAAAAAAATTTATTGGACTCATTTCTTGATTCCTTAGACATTCTACTTCCCCCATCTCCTTTTCTAAGTTGAAGTAATTTTCTGAAGTTCTTGGCTAGGACCACAATGTCTTCCTCACTTGTTGAATCCTCATTAGATGAACTATTTGGTTCTTATCTACTATTTTTAGAGCCATAGATTTAGAACTTTTACGTTCAGGAAGCGATAGCTCATAAGTTTGAAGTGAGTCTACAAGTTCCTTCAACTTTGATTCCATCAAGATCTTTACTCTTTTCAATAGAGGTCACTTTGGGTCTAAGGGGATGCTTGAGAAATGAGATAAGATGAGACTTTTGTGAATAGTAGTAAGATGATTTGTAAATAATAGTGAGATAGTATGAGTTAGGTATTTATTGGATTTTGGGAAATGAGAGGAAAAAAAATTGAATAAAAAATATTATAAACTTAAAATATTGTTAAATATACTTTTTTAATATAATTTTTGTTTTGAGATTTGAAAATTTGGAAAAATTGTAATGATTAGTTTGAAAATGTTTGTGTTTGAATGATGTTTAGGAAGGAAATGAAATGAGATAAGATGAAATGAGACGAGATGTGATGAGATGAAAATTATTTCCAAACATCCCCTAAATCTTTATGGTAGTGACCTCAAGATGTTTCTCGCTATTTTCGCTTCATCAAGTCTCTCACCAAGGTTAAAGCTGGAATTTACTATGTCATTTATCTTGGTATAGAATTCATCAAAGGACTCATCCTCTTTCATTCTTATTTCCTCAAACCTAGAAGTTAACAATTAAAGTTTAACTTTTTTTACCGTTTTGGTTCCTTCATGTAACTTCCAGTATGTCCCAAGCCTTATTAACAATTTCACACATTAAAATTCACTTGAATTCCTCAAGTGAGACAGCCATAAAAATGGGATTTAATCCCTTGCTATTTCAGTTGGTCATCTCTAGACCAACTATCCATGGTTGTAGAGGGTTTAGTCTAACCCTTTTCAACACAAAACCAAACATGTTCATGCAAAGACTTTAGGAACGCTCTAATGCATACTTTCCAATATGCATAGTTCAAAGTATGGAGGTGATAAGAGTGATTGTGACATGACAATGGGGTCAAAGGATCACACTCAAAAACTAATTCTAATGCCAAGTGATCCCGTTCTAATGCCAATTGAAATCACAAGATTGACCCTAAATAACACCTAGGGGGGGTGAATATGTGTATGTCGCAATTCTTTGTCTAATTTTAATGCATGTCAAATATTAGCAATGGAATAGACATAAATGTCAATGACAACACAAAACAAATCAACCACAAGACATGATTTTTTGTGATGAAGGGAAACCCTTTAAAGAAACCAATTCCTCTATTTGAATATAATACATGTAAGTCTCTTACAAACCCTTTGTAATATGAATACTTTACTTGCCACGACAAGGCGATCCTTTTTGTCCCTACAGCAGAGTAGCCAAAACCTTTGACAATCTTCAAATTTGGCTTCTTCTCTTGGAACCTTTAGTGGCTGAACTCACCTCAACTCAATTCACATTAACACTATTCTTGTTTCAATGTGTGGTTTACACAAACTCTAAGGGAGATAATTCTTGTAAAAGTTTCAAAACTCTTTTTATCTCTTGGCACACTTGGGTTACTTATCAATATCCGATTGAGTAATTTTATAACGAATTTCGTCCTCCTTGAAGGGTCCTTGAGTTGATCAAACTCTTTTTTAAATTTCAAAATCGCATTCCTGAAAATCTACAAATGTCGTGACAGGTTCCTACTGGAACAATAACTGTTCTTCAGAATTCGAGATAGCATGGCCTTTATCCAAATTTTGAGTTCTACAATCTTCAACCCTCCATCTTCATCCAATACTCAAATTTATCTCATCAAATAGAGCATTATAGATAAATCTGATCTCTTATCAACCCTTAGCCATTATCCTTTAGATAAATCTTATCTATCAACCTGAACCAAATAACAAACTTTACCCATTGTTTTGAAACCGAATCTAGCCAATACTAAAAATACTAACATATGGTAACATATATCTATAACCTTCTTGTATAGTTGAGTTTTGTGTACAGAATAGCAGCATAAAAGCCCCCATTTTGTGTCAATAAAAATATTTCCTTTACAAGACGTTGCAGTTGCCACCTTGACGCCGAACATATTGAATTTAGATGAATTCTAACAGCTAGTTTCAACAGATAATCGAAGCAAAGAAGATGAAATTCGCCCAAAACACGGAAAAAACAACTCTCTTTTCAATTGAAAATTATCAAAACTCAAGAATATCCAACCAAACCCACAAGCCACTAGCTGAAATTGCTGCAAATTCAAAAATATCAAGATTTTACCAAAAATAGTAAAATCCTAATAAACACACCAAAAATAAATACATGAATAAAGGAGTAATCTTCAAAATTTTGGCCAAAATAGAGATCAAAATCACTTCCTAACTGAGAAACGAAATATTACCATAAAATGCACAAAGTATCTAAAATTAGAGATTTGAAGGGGAAAACAATTGATTTTGGGGTCATATGCGCAAATCCAATATCCGTAGCCAAAGTTATAACCAAAATACCGATACGTGCTCATAACTATCCCAAATCAAGGAAAAACCATTGTTTCCTGCTTGACTTGCACTGACCTGCCATCTCAAGGTAGTTTAGTGCCATTAACATGCAATCTGACAGTTCAATATTATCTGACTCGGATCCCCCAGCATCACACCTACAACGATTACATCATTTGTACGTCAATTGTTTTGGCATAATTGCTGAGATCTCTATGTTGGTGTATTCTGAATACTCTAATTCAGTTATATCGTCCGAGTTTGGTCTATGCTGCCGTAACAAAATCTCTGGAATGGCATATGATTGAAGAGATCATCTTGTAGGTAGTATAGCTAGAAGTTTCCTTGTAATGTGAGCCAGGACAAATGCGAGCGATGCTATGTCACGGAAGTAGAAGAGAATAAGATAATTTAGGGAAAATATTCTGATATCCATGATAATGCTAGTATATGTGGGGTCGATCTGAATCTCAATTTCTCACACACACACGGCATAAAAAAATTATTGCATCATAGCCCCAAACATGCCAGCAATATTTTGGCGTGGGGTTCTTGTGTATTTGCTGGAACTAAAGGTTGTGCTCACATTATTAATGTTCCCAAGGAAACTCATTGCGCGCTTCGTTAATTCTTTATAGTTATTTGTACTTGATTCCTTGTTGAACTGCAGTCTGAATGGAGAATACTCTTGGCCAACGCACCTGAGTAGAATATTGGGGAGTACTCGATGCATTCATTCGATAAAAAGAAAAAAAAAAAAAATGGCAAAGACAATCGGAGGTTGGTCGCAGTATGATTCTGACCAAGTGATCGTCGAATGAGAACTTTCATTTCAGACAAACGTAATTAATCATTCACGTGTACACACACACAAACTTGTATTATATAAATAGGCTGGTCGGCTGTAAGTAACAAATATGTACTAGTTTTATTTGCACAGAACAGATCGATCTTGTGCATGGCATGAAGGTGTACACATTTCTCTCCGACACGGTAAGAACGTTTGATGATTTCTCTTTTTCTTTTCAAATTTCAGGGAAAAAGAGCCTTCGTGTTTGGTCGGTGTGGGGGAAGCTTGACACGTGATGGATTGACGACATTTCTCGATGTTCGTATAAATCACAGATCTCTTTTCCTTCTTTTCTTAGTCAATGTACAGATTTACTTTCCATGTATAGTGGAGATCATAGGGCACAATTGTAGCCTCTACCTTTTATTTAAACACATGTACACGTTCATTCACAAATCAATGAAAGAGATTACTCTTCAATATTTAACAAGAAACTCGGAGAAACCACATGCACCATATGCCAAAAGTGACCGTGGCAATAATGATAAGCAGCTGTGTTTTGGGAAAGTGTGTTTGCTGGTTCTAAGATCCGAGGATAAAAAGTAAGGAAAGATATATGATATATGCGTAAAATTATAACCTTTTTCTAGTCTATAATTCTCTATTTTATAAGTAGTGACGGATCGATACCTTTGACCTCTTGAAAACTTTTTAGGATCATGACTTGATGATCTTAATTAATGTTGTTGGAGCAAATTGTAATTGATTTAGAGACGGGCATCGTCCTATACGCGGCCTTCTTCAGACTTCAAGGACAAGTTATGATGGAATTTTTCATGAATGTATGCTAGCTTCACATATATTAACCAACTTTCCATCATACTGCTAATTGTCATATATATTTTCCTTTGCACACGATGACTATCCTAACTGAGCACTGCATGCACATGTGCTCTAAGTTATTCTATTCAGGAAAAAAAATAAAAAAATTTAGCTGACATCCGATAAAAGAAGAGTTTTGCTACATAACCTCCACCATGTTAAAAGATATCAAAGATAAGGGATATCAGTCCCGTGCTCCCTACAAACTCTGCTACAGACTCAACCATTTAGGTTATGTTTGGGGGGAGGGATGAGATTTCTCATCTCAATCTCATCTCATCTCATCATTACATCTTTTTCAAATCCCCATATAAAATATAATAAACAATTCAACTTTTTCAAATTTTAATTTAACTTTTTCAAATCCCAAAACAATCATAATATTAAAAAATAATATTTTAAACTTTCATCTTAACACTATTCATAAAATTTTCAAAAATTCTCATCTTATCTCAACATCCAAACATAATCCTAGTTTCCTACAAACTCTGCTATTTAATATTTAAACCTGAACTTGTATTTTTATCATGTATATCCCGCATATCATGCGGACTACAACTGTAATCTATATTTTAAATGTAAAGCTTATATAAATTGAATGCTACACACGGTTTTGGCATCTTGCCAGAACTATTTTATCGCATTTTTTATCTTCCACACCATATTTCATACTCTATATTTTTTTGAATTTTTAAATTTTAAATTTTTTAAGTTTATTCTTTTTAAATTATTTCAAATTTCAAAATTTTTATTAATTATTCATATAATAAATATTTGATAAAAAATATATATATATAAAAATTATGTGAATAGTAAAAAATTATGGAGATTTTTTGTTCCTCGTACGTACGTAGCAAATTACTCTAAATAGCCATTGCTCATTGGTAGGGTGAAATTGTAGGTGAAGGTTCGAGAAGTTGGGCTTGATCGAGTCCTTAAATTTATAATTCGATCGTAGCCCATCCTATCCTATCCTTCCTAGAAGCAACGTTTGACTATCTATTTCGTTTCGTCAAGTTGGAGAAGTCTTTTTTAAATTGTATGGGCAGAGCTGGAGCTCCTCTTTGTTTGAGTACGTACGCATGATTATATATGATTTCTTGACCATTAATCTAGCGTATTAAGAGCGTCTAACAAGTAAAGCATTCATAATGGGTTGGCGGTAATTGAACGTAAAACGTGGTCTTTTCTTCCAAAACAAGCCCCATCGTTTTGCCAGACTTTAATTTCTTTAATTAGGTGGCCGCATCTGTGATATTATGATCATTCCTTGATATATTTATCGAATTTGAATAATTTCAGATTTTTATCTGAATTTTAAGAAGGAATAGAGATTTTTATTCAAATTTATAGTCATAAATAATATTATATGACTCAACTCTAGTAAGAGGATAAGAAATCACGGCTTCAGAGGTAGTGACAATGATGCATGTAAATATCTTTTGAGATGCGAATATATTGGAATTCCTTCTATCACGACAAATATTCTAACATGGGGGATCTATCATCCGTGGACGAACATGGCTAATTTTTACGAAGGATAAGGTAATAATGCTGAAATGGTCAATTTTCTCTACAAAACTCTATATATGCCAAGATGTCACATGATATGAATATAGAATTCAAAACTATTAGCATTACTATTCACAAAAGGCAGTTGATACTCTCAATTTTCATAATCATAGCTAGCTAGGCTCGTTACCTCGTGTGGGATATGATTCATACGATCAGTTAACTTTTTTATTCTAGGATGCCAGCTGTGTCTTTGACAAGCTGGGACCCGACCTTCAGAGTTCTTAATTGTGGGGACAAAATCTGGACAAAGAAGATTTATTTTTTTCTTGGGTCTCCTTCTATCATAATTTGATAAAAAAAAAGTAAATAGAAAGAGAAGTCACAAATAATATAAAATTTAGTTGTTATATCGTAGTGATATATAGATCATAGAGAACTTAATTACATTTTCAGTATGGTTATAGATATGGTGGCTTCCGGGGCAAATCAGGGTGCTTAATTTTATAATCTATGTTTTCCAACTAAAATTCTACCTCTTAGCGTCAATTTTTTTAAACAAATATCGGACCCACTAATTGTATAAAGACTTTATTTTTTACCAAGTCATGATTCTGTAAAGACTTGACTTCGAAAGAGTGTTATTATCAAATACCATCCCCACCCCCCACCTCAATTATGGATTCTTTTACACATTTGGCAACAATATTGGAAAAATATGATATATTTTATTACTTTTGACACACGGCGTCGGCGACGCGCAAGTATTCATAATTTCACGCAATAAAAACACCCTCGAGGCCTTTTGTTGTGTGGCCGTCGGCATAGCCACCCCCCATCATCTCTCTCTCTCTCTCTCTGAGAGATCAATAGGACCTATGTCAACAAGCAAAGATACTACTACTGTAGCCTCACAACCTGGCCTTGAGTGTTGCATGTGTGGCGATTATGGTTTCTCCTACGAGCTTTTCCAATGTAAAGTTTGCGAATTCAGATCGCAGCACAGGTACCCATCAAAATTGCTTTCCTCGGCATTTGATTTTTGCTGTATATTCTTTTTGGGTCTTGATATTTTGTCTCTGATTGTTCAGTTATTTTTCCCTCTGAACAAATCGATTTTTACTGCAGGTACTGTAGCAATCTCTACCCGAAGGCCGAGTCTTATCGGATTTGCAATTGGTGTTTGAGTCAGAAGGAGGACGCCAAAGAAAAGTCACAGAATTCATCCAATTCTTCATCGTCGAACAAGAATCAGGGCGAAGACGATAGCAAGAGCAACAGAAGGAATGGTAACGGTGACAGTCTCACAAACATGAAAGGTCAAAGAGACACTTCGCAGTTAAAACTCAACGTTCCCATCAAGAAACAGAGATCGCCGAATGGATCGCCGTCTCCGTCGCCATCGCCGTCGGCCCGAAAGAGGATCATCACGAATGCTCGTATGGAAGAGAAGCTCAGGAGAACCAAATCGGAGGAGATATCAAACAGAATTGGAGTCACCAGGCCTTTGTTCAGGAATAAGGTGAGAAGGTATAAGCTTTTGGATGAGGTTTCAAGCTAATTACTGAGCAATAATATGGCTTTTTGGTTTTTTTTTTAAAAAAAAAAGAAAAAAAAAGAAAAAAAAAAAGAAGAAGCTAAAATAAAGTTACAGAAAGTTTTGGTTTTGCTTGTCATCTTTTTTGTACCTTTGCACAGAAAATCCAGGTCAGTGTTCTCATCCATTCTCTCTCAACTCCTTTGTATAGAATCTCACTGTAATTCGCCATAAATCTTGATTTAATACCAATAATCAGTGAAGATATTGCTATGTACTGATCAAGGTTGATAACGACATCCCAATTAGTTTCTGCAAAATTGATGGGGTTCATTTTCTTGAGCTGTGGGGAAGTACGAATTTCGGCATTTTCGGATCTTTCTCTAATCATCATTATGCATAAGACTAGCTCCAGTATCCAACACCTGTAATGATACTATTGAACTGATCGTCATTTTCATGAAGTCTGTATCATGAATCGTGATCATGATGATCATCGCAATACATTATTCATCCTTTTGGAGCCAATCACACGTTGCTGCATGTTAAAGATCGATTCTATGGGCATGTTTTTGTCTACTTGGTTATTTGGACCAATAAAAGAAAAGTGGTAATTATATATCTTGTTTTGGAAGTTGCGAGATAGTCCACTACTGAACAATTTCGTGATCGATTATATTGGCTTGGGAAAATCTTATATATATATTTATATATATAAATATACATACTTAAAATAACAACTTTCGCGCACCACGAGATCATGGCTGAGATCGAGGTCAACTTCCTAGCTAACTTTGTTCCACAATGACAGCTCTGTGAGATGTTTATATTTGTATAAATATTAATATTAATTAAACATTATTATTATTATGCTCCAAGAATAATATGTCCAACTTTTTTAATAGATTGCAAAACTTCTTGGATTCCCGGGAAAAAAAATCAGAAAGTTGGTTGAATAATCTGCCTAATATTATCGGAAATAAAGAAAGCACGTACAAGAAGACCGTAGATATTTCAAGAATAAGTTGAATTGGTGAGAAACATCTTGAACCTCATAGGCTAAAGGTCATTATCCTTAGCTAATCCGAGAATAGCAAACCACTGTCTTATAATTGGAACCTAGCTAGCTACTTGATTCATAAAGCATCTAGATACTTCTACAAGTTTTAGTGCTTTTTAAACAAAATAGACGAACAAAAATAAATAAATAAGATTCATTATATATATTAATGCTGTTGGGCCTCCTTGCGATTAACTTAAATCCTGTTAAGGATCAAATTCCTGCTATAACCACTAATAGAGGAATCACGTAAATAATTTTCATGCACTATCTGCTGCGTCCACCTATTAAGAGCAATATCTGCTCTACTACTGCTACGTACATGCGCCGCTCCACTCATGTAGTTGTTTTCTGCTTTTTGCTGTGTACATAGCCTATTGCTACAACTTTGATATCCTGCTTTACTCATCAAATATTCCTTATTCTTCTCTGTACATAGTCCTGTAAAAGGAGTCATTGTAATACATTTACATTTAATGAGAATAGAGCATATTTTTTCAATATTGCTTTCTTCAACATGGTATCAAGAGCCCTAAAGGACTAAACGTCCATGGCCTCCACATCTGATTCTTCTTCTTCGCCCACCCTTTTCCACCCAAATCTCTCTCACACCATTTCTATCAAGCTCACTCATGAAAACTATTTGTTATGGAAGGTCCAACTTGTACTTTACCTTAGTGGCCAACGCCTCTTTAAATATGTTGATGGTTCTTGTCCACCACCCAAACCACTGCTCGATAAAAACGCAACTCCAAATCTAGAATATGAAATTTGGCTACAGCAAGATCAACTCGTAATGTTAGCCCTCATTTCCTCCCTTTCCGAACCACTAATAGCTCAAGTGGTTGGTTGTCCCTCTGCCCGAGCAATTTGGCACTCTCTAGAGTCAACTTTTGCTTCTATTTCACAAGCTAGAGTCATTCAAACCCAGTTGCAGTTAGCTTCCCTCAAGAAAGGAGTTGACTCCATCTCCACCTATTTTCGTCATGCCAAAACCTTAGCTGATGCTATGGCCTCCGCTAGCCGCCCTTACCTATAGCTAAATTTGTTCACTACCTACTCGCTGGTCTAGGATTAGAGTATGATGCTCTTGTATCCTTAGTTACAACCCGTCTAGAACCTATTACCCCTGAGGAGTAACTTGGGCATTTGCTGGCCCATGAAGATTGGTTAATCCACCATTCGGATACTAGTTTGTTTACAACCAAATTTCATTACACTCAGCGAGGTCGTGGCCACTATCGTGGTTGTAATACCACTAGGGGGCGTGGTGGTGGTGGTTTTTTAGGTAATAATGATCCAAATAATTCATCTCTTGCTGATAATCGCCTCATTTGTCAGGTGTGCAATAGGTAAGATCATTCAGCTCTAACCTGCCTTTATCGATTCAACCAAGCATACATTGCTTCTCCTACTACAACAGCAAACTTCACTAACTACATTTCAAATACAAGTTAGTACCCAGACACAGCCGCAACCCATCACATTACAAGTGACCTTGACAAATTCAACTTGCAAGCTGTTGCATATCATGGAGATGACCAATTGCGTGTTGGTGATGGTTCAACCATCCCCATTTCCAACACTGGTCTAGGCTCTCTCCCCATTTCACATTCTAATTTCCTTTTAAATAAAATTCTTTGTGTTCCATCATTTCAGAAAAATCTCATTTCCGTTAGACAATTTTGTCTTGACAATAATGTCTATTTTAATTTCTCTCTGATTCCTTTTGTCTCAAGGATCGCAAATCGGGGACCCTTATACTCTGCGGGACAACAAAGAATGGACTATACAGCTTTTCATCACCTTCCGTTCAAACTCAATCACTGACCAACTTCATTTCCTCATGGCATTCATGCCTAGGCCAACCCTCCTTCAATATAGGTTGCCTTATTTTACTGCAACATGGCTTATCATATGATCATACTTAGCTTCCTTTATTTTGTAATGCTTGTGCACAAGCAAAATCCCATTGACTTATCGCTTATGCTGGGCCACATAAATATATTAAATTTAGGGGTATAAATTTAAACCGGTAAACTGGACCGGACCGGTTTTACCGGTTTTGAATCGGTCCGGTTCGAAACTGGTCCTTATATCTCATAAACAGGTCGGAATCGGTCCAGTTCTGATTTTGGAATTTTTCGGACCGGACCAAACCGGACTGGACTGGTTCATAAAATATATATAAAATAATATTTTATATATAAGTTTTATACAAAATTAAAATTACATAAAATATTTTATATATATTAATATATAAGTTTTATATATAATTTATAATTATAAGCGAAATGTTTATATATATAATATAATTATATTTCATATATGAAATAATTTCATATTATAATTTATAAATTATAACATAAAATGTTAATCTTAAATATGAACATTTGTAATTTGTTTGATTATATGCTATTAATATAATTATATATAAGATAATGTTATTATAAAATAAAATTTTAATCTTAAAAATGAAAGTATAATTGATCATGTATTATATAGCTATACTAATATATAGTTATACTAATAGTCTAATATTATACTAATGTCAAATTTACATTTTAAAAAAATCAGAAAATAGGATCGGACCGAAAACCGGTAAAACCGGAAGTATCGGTTTAAGAGGGTAACCGGTGCGTAATCGGTTTTCAAAAATACAAAACCAGTCATACTGGTTTGATCCAAAATTTTGTCCAAAACCGGACCAGTTACACCGCTAGTTAAATCTTTTCAGTTAATATTTTCAGATTTATGTGGGCCTTCCCCTCATGTATCAGTTGATGGCTATCAATATTATGTTTCTTTTGTTGATGACTATTCTCGTTTTACTTGAATTTTTCCTTTAAAATCAAAGTCTCAAGCATTCGATGTTTTCCTTAAATTTAAAACTCATGTTGAATTCCAATTTAACACAAAAATTCAGCAAGTTCAATCTGATTAGGGAGGTGAATTTCGGCATTTTTCTAATTATCTCTCAACTTGTGGCATTTTGCAACGTATAACATGTCTCCACACTCATACACAAAATGACATTGTTGAACAAAAACATCGTCACATAGTTTACACGGGTTTGGCTCTCTTTGTACATGCCTTGGTTCCTTTCAAATTTTGGTCTCATGTGTTTATTCATGAGCTTATTTAATCAATATTTTACCATCCCATTCTCTAGATAAATCATCTCCTTTCTTACTTCTACATCAAAAGGATCCAGATTAGAAGTCTCTTAAGTTCTTCGGTTGTGAATGTTGGCCTCTCACCACTTCCTATAACAAACACAAGTTTGACTACCAAGCCGTATTCAGTGTTTTTCTGGGTCAAAGTCCTCATTACAAACGGTATTCCCAACAGGCCGCACTTATGTGTCTAAAGATGTAAAGTTCAATGAACTGTTTTACCCTTTTGCTCGCCTTTCTCTACCCAAGCCAATCACGAAACTCACCCACACAGCTTTACGATTATTCAACATTCATTCACAACCTCCATCTACACAATCCTCTTCCTCCATTTTAGGACATCATCCTTCTGTTACTCATGAATCATCAACTTCCCAAATTTCTTCTTCTTTAGACTTGCAGCAGCCTGCATCTTCAATAGTCACTCGATCACGCACTGGTTCACTATGTCCACGACATTTTCATGATGGTACCATTAGATGGCCTCCACCCAGAGCACTTCTCACAAACACCACATCCATCCATAAAACTCTTTCTTGCCTCTCTAGTGCTCAACAATACAAAGAATGACGTGAGACCATGTCAAAAGAATTCAATGCACTACTTGCAAACAATACATGGTCCTTAGTTCCAGCCAACCAAGCTTCTAACACCGTAACTTGCAAATGGGTGTTTCGCACAAAGAGATTGGCTGACGGCACTATTGAGCGACGGAAGGCTTGCTTGGTCGCCAAGGATTTTTAGCAATCTAGAATTGGCTTCAACGAGACCTTTAGCCCATTTGTTAAGACAACAACAGTTCACCTTGTGATTGCACTGGCTATTTCCAAAGGATGGACCAATCGGCAATATGATGTCCAAAATGCATTTTTGCATGGACTCTTACCAGAGACAGTATTTATGTCTCAACCCCTAGTTTCAATTACCCTCAATTTCCCTCCCATGTATGCATGTTGAATAAGGTGATTTATGGACCTCGTGCGTAGTATTTACGCCTCAGTTGCCGTTTAGTTGATCTCGAGTTCACTATCTCCATGACTGATCCATCCTTATTTGTTTGCAACAATGGTGCCACCCATTTGTTTGTTCTTGTATATGTTAATGATCTATTAATCACTAGTTACTCACAACAAGACATACAACTCCTCATTCAAGCTCTCTGTGTTGATTTCCTAATCACCGACCTTGGTCAATTGCATTTATTTCTTGGTGTTCAAGCTTCCCAAACTCCCAGTGGTTTGATTCTCACCCAACAAAAGTATATACTTGACTTGCTCAGTAAAACAAATATGCTCCTTGTCAAGCCCGTAAAATCCCCCATGGCCACCTCTGAGAAGTTAAGTGCTTTCACTGGAAATATTTTTGAAAATCTTACTTTATACATAGCACAGTAAGATCACTTTAGTATTTGTCTTTCACTATACCAGATTTGACTTTTGCTGTGAGTAAAGTATGCAAATTCATGCATACACCCCATGTCCCTCATTGGCAAGCTGTAAAACAAATTTTACGGTATCTCAAACATACTTCCCATGTTGGTTTACAAATTTCTCCTTCTCCTGCAACAAATCTTGTGGCCTTTGCTGACGTCGATTGGGCTGGATGTCCAAGCAATCGGCGATCTACCAGTGGGTACTGTGTCTTCCTTGGCAGCAATCTCATTTTGTGGTCCTTAAAGAAGCAACCAATCATAGCACGATCGTCCACCGAAGCTGAATTCAAAGTTGTCGCCAATCCAACTGTAAAAATAGTATGGCTGCAACATTTATGCCGTGATCTCGATGTTAATTTATCCACTGCACCATTGCTTTACTGTGATAACTTAGGCATCACTTACCTGTCTTCCAACCCTGTTTTCCATTCTAGAACAAAACATGTGGAAATTGATTTCCACTTTGTAAGAGACAGAATTCTTAACAAGTCATTAAATGTTGTCTTCATTTTTGAAAATGACCAACTTGCAGATATACTCACCAAACTCTTATCAATAGCTTATTTTCTCATCAAGTTTTCGTATTCAACATATGCCGCTCGACCTAAGGGGGATGTTAATGATCAAATTCCTGCTACAACCATTGACAGAGGAATCATGTAAATAATTGTCATGCACGGTACTGCTATATGCACTATCTGCTACGTCCACCTACTAGAGCAACATCTGCTCTGCTGCTGCTATATACATGCACCGTTCCACTCATCTAGTTGTTCTCTACTCCCCTACTGCATACATAGCCTACTGCGACAACTCTGATACGCCACTCTACTCATCAAATATTCCCTATTCTTTTGTACATAGTCCTAAAAAAGGAGTCCATAGTCTCAAGCATAGCAAAAGTTCTCTGCGACAACTTTTGAATTTTTCCTTTAAAATCAAAGTCTCAAGCATTCGATGTTTTCCTTAAATTTAAAACTCATGTTGAATTCTAATTTAACAGAAAAATCAAACAATTTCAATCTGATTAGGGAGGTGAATTTCGGCCTTTTTCTAATTATCTCTCAACTTGTGGCATTTTGCAACGTATAACACATCTCCACACTCATACACAAAATGGCATTGTTGAACAAAAACATCGTCACATAGTTTACACGGGTTTGGCTCTCTTTCCACATGCCTTGGTTCCTTTAAAATTTTGGTCTCATGTGTTTATTCATGAGTTTATTTAATCAATATTTTATAATCTCATTCTCTAGATAAATCATCTCATTTCTTACTTCTACATCAAAAGGATCTAGATTAGAAGTCTCTTAAGTTCCTCGGTTGTGAATGTTGGCCTCTCACCACTTCCTATAACAAACACAAGTTTGACTACCGAGCCGTATTCAGTGTTTTTCTGGGTCTAAGTCCTCATTACGAACTGTATGTGTGTAATCACATCCCAACAGGCCGCACTTATGTGTCCAAAGATGTAAAATTCAATAAACTGTTTTACCCTTTTGCTCACGTTTCTTTACCCAAGCCAATCACGGAACCCACCCACACAGCTTTACCATTATTCAACATTCATTCACAACCTCCATCTCCACAATCTTCTTCCTCCATTTTAGGACATCATCCTTCTGTTACTCATGAATCATCAACTTCGCAAAATTCTTCTTTTTTAAACTTGCAGCAGCCTGCACCTTCAATAGTCACTCGATCACGCACTGGTTCACTATGTCCACGGCATTTTCATGATGGTACCATTAGATGGCCTCCACCCAGAGCACTTCTCACAAACACTACATCCATCCCTGAAACTCCTTCTTGCCTCTCTATTGCTCAACAATACAAAGATTGACGTGAGACCATGTCAAAAAAATTCAATGCACTACTTGCAAACAATACATGGTCCTTAGTTCTAGCCAACCAAGCTTCTAACACCGTAACTTGCAAATGGGTGTTTCGCACAAAGAGATTAGCTGACGGCACTATTGAGCGACGGAAGGCTCGCTTGGTCGCCAAGGATTTTCAGCAATCTAGAATTGGCTTCAACGAGACCTTTAGCCCATTTGTTAAGACAACAACAGTTCGCCTTGTGATTGCACGGGTTATTTTCAAAGGATGGACCATTCGGCAATAGATGTCCAAAATGCATTTTTACATGGACTCTTACAAGAGACAGTATTTATATCTCAACCCCTAGTTTCACTCACCCTCAATTTCCCTCTTATGTATGCATGTTAAATAAGGTGATTTATGGACTTCGGCAATCGCCTCGTGCGTGGTATTTACGCCTCAGTTGCCGTTTAGTTGATCTCAGGTTCACTATTTGCACGATTGATCTATCCTTATTTGTTTGCAACAATGGTGCCACCCATTTGTTTGTTCTTGTATATGTTAATGATCTATTAATCACTGGTTACTCACAACAAGACATACAACTCCTCATTCAAGCTCTCTGTGTTGATTTCCTAATCACCGACCTTGGTCAATTGCATTTCTTCCTTGGTGTTCAAGCTTCCCAAACTCCCAGTGGTTTGATTCTCACCCAACAAATTATATACTTGACTTGCTCAGTAAAACAAATATGCTCCTTGTCAAGCCCGTAAAATCCCCCATGGCCACGTATAAGAAGTTAAGTGCTTTCATTGAAAATATTTTTGAAAATCTTACTTTATACATAGCACAGTAGGATCACTTTAGTATTTGTCTTTCACCATACCAGATTTGACTTTTGCTGTGAGTAAAGTATGCCAATTCATGTATACAACCCATGTCCCTCATTGGCAAGCTGTAAAACAAATTTTACGGTATCTCAAACATACTTCCCACGTTGGCTTACAAATTTATCATTCTCCTGGAATAAATCTTGTGGCCTTTGCCGAAGCTGATTGGGCTGGATGTCTAAGCAATCGGCGATCTACCAGTGGGTACTGTATCTTCCTTGGCAGCAATCTCATTTTGTGGTCCTTAAAGAAGCAACCAATCATAGCACGATCGTCCACCGAAGCTGAATTCAAAGTTGTCGCCGCCAATCCAACTTCGGAAATAGTATGGCTGCAACATTTATGTCGTGATCTCGATGTTAATTTATCCACTGCATCATTGCTTTACTGTGATAACTTGGGCACCATTTACCTGTCTTCCATCCCTGTTTTTCATGCTAGAACAAAACATGTGGAAATTGAATTCCACTTTGTGAGAGACAGAGTTCTTAACAAGTCGTTAAATGTTGTCTTCATTTTTTGGAAAGGACCAACTTGCAGATATACTCACCAAACTCTTATCAATAGCTCATGTTCTCATCAAGTCTTCGTCTTCAACATATGCCGCTCGACCTAAGGGGGGATGTTAATGATCAAATTCCTACTACAACCATTGACAGAAGAATCAGGTAAGTAATTGTCATGCACGGTACTGCTATTTGCTCTATCTGCTTCGTCCACCTACTGAGAGCAACATCTGCTCTACTGCTGCTATGTACATGCACCGCTCCACTCATCTAGTTGTTCTCTGCTCCCCTGCTGCATACATAGTCTGCTGCGACAACTCTGATATGCCACTCTACTCATCAAATATTTCTTATTCTTTTGTACATAGTCCTAAAAAAGGAGTCCATAGTTTTAAGCATAGCAAAAGTTCTCTGCGACAACTTTTGAATTTTTCCTTTAAAATCAAAGTCTCAAGGATTCGATATTTTCCTTAAATTTAAAGCTCATGTTGAATTCCAATTTAACACAAAAATGCAGCAATTTCAATCTGATTATGGAGGTGAATTTTGGCCTTTTTCTCATTATCTCTCAACTTGTGGCATTTTGCAACATATAACATGTCTCCACACTCATACACAAAATGGGATTGTTGAACAAAAACATCGTCACATAGTTTACACGGGTTTGGCTCTCTTTGCTCATGCCTTGGTTCCTTTAAAATCTTGGTCTCATGTGTTTATTCATGAGTGTATTTAATCAATATTTTATCATCTCATTCTTTGGATAAATCATCTCCTTTCTTACTTCTACATTAAAAGAATCCAAATTAGAAGTCTCTTAAGTTCCTCGGTTGTGAATGTTGACCTCTCACCACTTCCTATAACAAACACAAGTTTGACTACCGAGTCGTATTCAGTATTTTTCTGGGTCTAAGTCCTTATTACGAATGGTATGTGTGTTATCACATCCAACAGGCCGCACTTATGTGTCAAAAGATGTAAAGTTCAATAAACTATTTTACCCTTTTGCTCACATTTCTTTACCCAACCCAATCACAGAACCCACCCACAGAGCTTTACGATTATTCAACATTCATTCACAACCTCCATCTCCACAATCCTCTTCCTCCATTTTAGGACATCATCCTTCTGTTACTCATGAATCATCAACTTCGCAAAGTTCTTATTGTTTGGACTTGCAGGAGCCTGCACCTTCAATAGTCACTCGGTCACGCACTGGTTCACTATGTCCACGGCATTTTCATGATGGTTCCATTAGATGGCCTCCACCCAGAGCACTTCTCACAAACACCACATCCATTCCTGAAACTCCTTCTTGCCTCTCTATTGCTCAACAATACAAAGAATGACGTGAGACCATGTCAAAAACATTCAATGCACTACTTGCAAACAATACATGGCCCTTAGTTCCAGCCAACCAAGCTTCTAACACCGTAACTTGCAAATGGGTGTTTCGCACAAAGAGATTGGCTGACGGCACTATTGAGCGAAGGAAGGCTCGCTCAGTCGCCAAGGATTTTTTGCAGCAATCTAGAATTGGCTTCAACGAGACCTTCAGCCCAGTTGTTAAGACAACAACAGTTTGCCTTGTGATTGCCCTGGCTATTTCCAAAGGATGGACCAATCGGCAATATGATGTCCAAAATGCATTTTTGCATAGACTCTTACCAGAGACAGTATTTATGTCTCAACTCCTAGTTTCACTCACCCTCAATTTTCCTCCCATGTATGCATGTTGAATAAGGTGATTTATGGACCTCATGCGTGGTATTTACGCCTCAATTGCCGTTTAGTTGATCTCAGGTTCACTATTTGCACGACTGATCTATCCTTATTTGTTTGCAACAATGGTGCCACCCATTTGTTTGTTCTTGTATATGTTAATGATCTATTAATCACTGGTTACTCACAACAAGACATACAACTCCTCATTCAAGCTCTCTGTGTTGATTTCCTAATCACCGACCTTAGTCAATTGCATTTCTTCCTTGGTGTTCAAGCTTCCCAAACTCCCAGTGGTTTGATTCTCACCCAACAAATTATATACTTGACTTGCTCAGTAAAACAAATATGCTCCTTGTCAAGCCCGTAAAATCCCCCATGGCCACGTATAAGAAGTTAAGTGCTTTCACTAAAAATATTTTTGAAAATCTTACTCTATACATAGCACAGTAAGATCACTTTAGTATTTGTCTTTCACCATACCAGATTTGACTTTTGCTGTGAGTAAAGTATGCCAATTCATGCATACACCCCATGTCCCTCATTGGCAAGTTGTAAAACAAATTTTACGGTATCTCAAACGTACTTCCCATGTTGATTTACAAATTTCTCCTTCCCCTGCAACAAATCTTGTGGCCTTTGTCGATGTCGATTGGGCTGGATGTCCAAGCAATCGGCGATCTACAAGTGGGTACTGTGTCTTCCTTGGCAGCAATCTCATTTTGTGGTCCTTAAAGAAGCAACAAATCATAGCACGATCGTCCACCGAAGCTGAATTCAAAGTTGTCGCCAATGCAACTGCAGAAATAGTATGGCTGCAACATTTATGCCGTGATCTCGATATTAATTTATCCACTGCACCATTGCTTTACTGTGATAACTTGGGCACCACTCACCTGTCTTCCAACCCTGTTTTCCATGCTAGAACAAAACATGTGGAAATTGATTTCTACTTTGTTAAAGACAGAGTTCTTAATAAGTCGTTAAATGTTGTCTTCATTTTTGGAGATGACTAACTTGCAGATATACTCACCAAACTCTTATCAATATCTTATTTTCTCATCAAGTCTTCGTATTCAACATATGCCGCTCGACCTAAGGGGGGATGTTAATGATCAAATTCCTGCTACAATCAATGACAGAGGAATTATGTAAATAATTGTCATGCACGGTACTGCTATCTGCATTATCTGCTACGTCCACCTACTGAGAGCAACATCTGCTCTGCTGCTGCTACCTACATGCACCGTTCCACTCATCTAGTTGTTATCTACTCCCCTGCTGCATACATAGCCTCCTGCAACAACTCTGATATGCCACTCTACTCATCAAATATTCCTTATTCTTTAGTACATCGTCCTAAAAAAGGAGTCCATAGTCTCAAGCATAGCAAAAGTTCTCTGTGACAACTTTTGAATTTTTCCCTTAAAATGAAAGTCTCAATCATTCGATGTTTTCCTTAAATTTAAAGCTCATGTTGAATTTCAATTTAACACAAAAATCCAACAATTTCAATCTGATTAGGGAGGTGAATTTCGGCCTTTTTCTAATTATCTCTCAACTTGTGGCATTTTGCAATGTATAACATGTCTCCACACTCATACACAAAATGGCATTGTTGAACAAAAACATCGTCACATAGTTTACACGGGTTTGGCTCTCTTTCCACATGCCTTGGTTCCTTTAAAACTTTGGTCCCATGTGTTTATTCATGAGTTTATTTAATCAATATTTTATCATCCCATTCTCTAGATAAATCATCTCATTTCTTACTTCTACATCAAAATGATCCAGATTAGAAGTCTCTTAAGTTCCTCGATTGTGAATGTTGGCCTCTCACCACTTCTTATAATAAACACAAATTTGACTACCGAGCCGTATTAAGTGTTTTTTTAGGTCTAAGTCCTCATTAGGAACTGTATGTGTGTTATCACATCCCAACAGGCCGCACTTATGTGTCTAAAGATGTAAAATTCAATGAACTGTTTTACCCTTTTGCTCGCATTTCTTTACCCAAGCCAATCACGGAACCCACCCACACATCTTTACTATTATTCAACATTCATTCACAACCTCCATCTCCACAATCTTCTTCCTCCATTTTAGGACATCATCCTTTTGTTACTCATGAATCATCAACTTCGCAAAATTCTTCTTTTTTAGACTTGCAGCAGCCTGCACCTTCAATAGTCACTCGGTCACGCACTGGTTCACTATGTCCACGGCATTTTCATGATGGTACCATTAGATGGCCTCCACCCAGAGCACTTCTCACAAACACCACATCCATCCCTGAAACTCCTTCTTGCCTCTCTATTGCTCAACAATACAAAGATTGACGTGAGACCATGTCAAAAAAATTCAATGCACTACTTGCAAACAATACATGGTCCTTAGTTCTAACCAATCAAGCTTCTAACACCGTAACTTGCAAATGGGTGTTTCGCACAAAGAGATTAGCTGACGACACTATTGAGCGACGGAAGGCTCGCTTGGTCGCCAAGGATTTTCAACAATCTAGAATTGGTTTCAACGAGACCTTTAGCCCATTTGTTAAGACAACAACAGTTCGCCTTGTGATTGCACTGGTTATTTTCAAAGGATGGACCATTCGGCAATAGATGTCCAAAATGCATTTTTACATGGACTCTTACAAGAGACAGTATTTATGTCTCAACCCCTAGTTTCACTCACCCTCAATTTCCCTCTTATGTATGCATGTTAAATAAGGTGATTTATGGACTTCGGCAATCGCCTCGTGCGTGGTATTTACGCCTCAGTTGCCGTTTAGTTGATCTCAGGTTCACTATTTGCACGACTGATCTATCCTTATTTGTTTGCAACAATGGTGCCACCCATTTGTTTGTTCTTGTATATGTTAATGATCTATTAATCACTGGTTACTCACAACAAGACATACAACTCCTCATTCAAGCTCTTTGTGTTGATTTCCTAATCACCGACCTTAGTCAATTGCATTTCTTCCTT
Organism: Pterocarya stenoptera; assembly: GCA_003123785.1. Taxonomy (NCBI): domain Eukaryota; kingdom Viridiplantae; phylum Streptophyta; class Magnoliopsida; order Fagales; family Juglandaceae; genus Pterocarya; species Pterocarya stenoptera. The sequence goes on from QEOT01006105.1 coordinate 240,020, forward strand.
GGTGTTCAAGCTTCCCAAACTCCCAGTGGTTTGATTCTCACCCAACAAATTATATACTTGACTTGCTCAGTAAAACAAATATGCTCCTTGTCAAGCCCGTAAAATCCCCCATGGCCACGTATAAGAAGTTAAGTGCTTTCATTGAAAATATTTTTGAAAATCTTACTTTATACATAGCACAGTAGGATCACTTTAGTATTTGTCTTTCACCATACCAGATTTGACTTTTGCTGTGAGTAAAGTATGCCAATTCATGTATACAACCCATGTCCCTCATTGGCAAGCTGTAAAACAAATTTTACGGTATCTCAAACATACTTCCCACGTTGGCTTACAAATTTATCATTCTCCTACAATAAATCTTGTGGCCTTTGCCGAAGCCGATTGGGCTGGATGTCCAAGCAATCGGCGATCTACCAGTGGGTACTGTATCTTCCTTGGCAGCAATCTCATTTTGTGGTCCTTAAAGAAGCAACCAATCATAGCACGATCATCCACCGAAGCTGAATTCAAAGTTGTCGCCGCCAATCAAACTTCGGAAATAGTATGGCTGCAACATTTATGTCGTGATCTCGATGTTAATTTATCCACTGCACCATTGCTTTACTGTGATAACTTGGGCACCACTTACCTGTCTTCCATCCCTGTTTTTCATGTTAGAACAAAACATGTGAAAATTGAATTCCACTTTGTGAGAGACAGAGTTCTTAACAAGTCGTTAAATGTTATCTTCATTTTTGGAAAGGATCAACTTGCAGATATACTCACCAAACTCTTATCAATAGCTCATTTTCTCATCAAGTCTTCGTCTTCAACATATGCCGCTCGACCTAAGGGGGGATGTTAATGATCAAATTCCTGCTACAACCATTGACAGAAGAATCAGGTAAGTAATTGTCATGCACGGTACTGCTATTTGCTCTATCTGCTTCGTCCACCTACTGAGAGCAACATCTGCTCTACTGCTGCTATGTACATGCACCGCTCCACTCATCTAGTTGTTCTCTGCTCCCCTGCTGCATACATAGTCTGCTGCGACAACTCTGATATGCCACTCTACTCATCAAATATTTCTTATTCTTTTGTACATAGTCCTAAAAAAGGAGTCCATAGTTTCAAGCATAGCAAAAGTTCTCTGCGACAACTTTTGAATTTTTCCTTTAAAATCAAAGTCTCAAGCATTCGATATTTTTCTTAAATTTAAAGCTCTTGTTGAATTCTAATTTAACACAAAAATCCAGCAATTTCAATCTGATTAGGGATGTGAATTTCGGCCTTTTTCTCATTATCTCTTAAATTGTGGCATTTTGCAACATATAACATGTCTCCACGCTTATACACAAAATGGGATTGTTGAACAAAAACATTGTCACATAGTTTACACGGGTTTGGCTCTCTTTGCTCATGCCTTGGTTCCTTTAAAATCTTGGTCTCATGTGTTTATTCATGAGTGTATTTAATCAATATTTTACCATCCCATTCTTTGAATAAATCATCTCCTTTCTTACTTCTACATCAAAAGGATTCAGATTAGAAGTCTCTTAAGTTCTTCGGTTGTGAATGTTGGCCTCTCACCACTTCCTATAACAAACACAAGTTTGACTACCGAGTCGTATTCAGTGTTTTTCTGGGTCTAAGTCCTCATTACGAACGGTATGTGTGTTATCACATCCAACAGGCCGCACTTATGTGTCAAAAGATGTAAAGTTCAATAAACTATTTTACCCTTTTGCTCACGTTTTCTTACCCAAGCCAATCATGGAACCCACCCACACAGCTTTATAATTATTCAACATTCATTCACAACCTCCATGTCCACAATCCTCTTCCTCCATTGTAGGACATCATCCTTCTGTTACTCATGAATCATCAACTTCGCAAAATTCTTCTTGTTTGGACTTGCAGGAGCCTGCACCTTCAATAGTCACTCGGTCACGCACTGGTTCACTATGTCCATGGCATTTTCATGATGGTACCATTAGATGGCCTCCACCCAGAGCACTTCTCACAAACACCACATCCATCCCTGAAACTCCTTCTTGCCTCTCTATTGCTCAACAATACAAAGAATGACGTGAAACCATGTCAAAAAAATTCAATGCACTACTTGCAAACAATACATGGTCCTTAGTTCCAGCCAACCAAGCTTCTAACACCGTAACTTGCAAATGGGTGTTTCGCACAAAGAGATTGGCTGACGGCACTATTGAGCGACGGAAGGCTCGCTTGGTCGCCAAGGAATTTTTGCAGCAATCTAGAATTGGCTTCAACGAGACCTTTAGCCCATTTGTTAAGACAACAATAGTTCGCCTTGTGATTGCACTGGCTATTTCCAAAGAATAGACCATTCGGCAATAAGATGTCCAAAATGCATTTTTACATTGACTCTTACAAGAGATAGTATTTATGTCTCAACCCCTTGTTTCACTCACCCTCAATTTCCCTCTCATGTATGCATGTTAAATAAGGTGATTTATGGACTTCGGCAATCGCCTCGTGCGTGGTATTTACGCCTCAGTTGTCGTTTAGTTGATCTCAGGTTCACTATTTGCACGACTGATCTATCCTTATTTGTTTGCAACAATGGTGCCACCCATTTGTTTGTTCTTGTATATGTTAATGATCTATTAATCACTGGTTACTCACAACAAGACATACAACTCCTCATTCAAGCTCTCTGTGTTGATTTCCTAATCACCGACCTTGGTCAATTGCATTTCTTCCTTGGTGTTCAAGCTTCCCAAACTCCCAGTGGTTTGATTCTCACCTAACAAATTATATACTTGACTTGCTCAGTAAAACAAATATGATCCTTGTCAAGCTTGTAAAATCCCCCATGGCCACGTATAAGAAGTTAAGTGCTTTCACTAAAAATATTTTTGAAAATCTTACTCTATACATAGCACAGTAGGATCACTTTAGTATTTGTCTTTCATCATACCAGATTTGACTTTTACTGTAAGTAAAGTATGCCAATTCATGTATACACCCCATGTCCCTCATTGGCAAGCTGTAAAACAAATTTTACGGTATCTCAAACATACTTCCCACATTGGCTTACAAATTTCTCCTTCTCCTGCAACAAATCTTGTGGCCTTTGCCGACGCCGATTGGGCTGGATGTCCAAGCAATCGGCGATCTACCAGTGGGTATTGTATCTTCCTTGGCAGCAATCTCATTTTGTGGTCCTTAAAGAAGCAACCAATCATAGCACGATCATCCACCGAAGCTGAATTCAAAGTTGTCGCCAATGCAACTGCAGAAATAGTATGGCTGCAACATTTATCTCGTGATCTCGATGTTAATTTATCCACTGCACCATTGCTTTACTGTGATAACTCTAGCGCCACTTACCTATCTTCCAACCCTGTTTTTCATGCTAGAACAAAACATGTGGAAATTGATTTCCACTTTGTTAGAGACAGAGTTCTTAACAAGTCGTTAAAAGTTGTCTTTATTTTTGGAAAGGACCAACTTGCAGATATACTCCCCAAACTCTTATCAATAGCTCATTTTCTCATCAAGTCTTCGTCTTCAACATATGCCGCTCGACCTAAGGGGGGATGTTAATGATCAAATTGCTGCTACAACCATTGACAGAGGAATCATGTAAATAATTGTTATGCACGGTACTGCTATCTGCACTATCTGCTACGCCCACCTACTGAGAGCAACATCTGCTCTGCTGCTGCTACGTACATGCACCACTCCACTCATCTAGTTGTTCTCTGCTCCCCTGTTGCATACATAGCCTGTTGCGACAACTCTGATACGCCGCTCTACTCATCAAATATTTCTTATTCTTTTGTACATAGTCCTAAAAAAGGAGTCCATGTAATACATTTACATTTAATGAGAACATAACATATTTTTTCAATATTGCCTTCTTCAACAAATCCCAAAACCTAGATAGGACATTTTATAAAATTAGTGGCTCCATTTCTTATTTCCTTTTGCATTGATCTCGATTATATCGATCCTACGTACATGGTTGGAGAAGGTCTATTTTTGTTATCTTAGTTGAGTTTAAAGTTATAAACTCCATATTTAAATTTTGCTTACTGCACTTGGCTAAGAATTCATATTTAAAGTCTATAGTTTCTCCTAGAGCCTCTATGTACGTATTAATTTCATATTGGTCAATATTGGTGCTGCATGCTTTTCCATTTTCGATTGCGTTGATCCCATTTTAAAATGAAAAATACTATATACAACAGGGAGGGGGAATCACAGGGGAACCGGTGCCCATGGAAAATGAAATGGGGCCGTTTCGTATTTTTTTCCCTCTGTTTTCAATCCCCGAACTCTTCTCCCTCCATTTGGTTTAAATAAAACCAAGGGCAAAAATAGAAAGTGGGAAGCTTTAATTCCATTTTACCAGGAATTTCCTCGGGATTTTGTCCTGAAACCACACGAAACATGGATGGGTTTTCAAGACTTTTCCTTCCAAAATTCATTAGGCATGTTGTTATGACCTCGTAGTAAACTCTTGAATAATGAGTAAGTGTAATTTTCACTACAACTTTCGAATGTAGACATCTTTCGGGTTGCTTTAAAAGAGTCTAGGTTTGGCTATACCAAAGGTGAGATATTGCCAATAGTTGTTATTTCAACACAAAAACAATCACCATTAGCTGAAGTTTGTACCTTTCCATTTCCTTCCACACCCAGATGACCCAATATTTTCTCTCGCTCAAAGTTTCTGTTATTGTAATTAAAAATTTTCTTGGCTTGGAGAACATCAAGAGGACGACTTGCACAGTCCCATATCTGACCAACTACTGAGATGAGCTAAGTTGTAGTTACCACAGACTAGGGGTCAGGTGATTGATTGACTAGATTATTTTTCTTATCAGATGGGGTAGTGGCATATTCTTCATGAACAAAATCAAAAGGCTCAAAAGACACCCCCTCAACTAGGAGAGACCTGTATTTGATTCCGTGGAAACCTCAAGATCTTGGTCTGAAGGAGCAGACGAAAATAATTTTCTTTGTCTTGGAGCCGAAGGAGCAGACGAAAAGAGGGAAAGATTCCTAAATGTTATTCAGTTTTTTTTTTTTAATATATCCATGTCAGCCAATTCCCTAGGGTTCCAAGTCTCGGTTGTCTATAGCAAGATTGTTTTAAAATTTCTAAACATTACAAGTTTCGAGTTTGTTAGGGATTTTGTTTGTAAGGCATTATTTTGAAAATCCAAATATATATATTTTTAAAGTAAAACAGGTTTCATTTGGTTACGCGATTAAGATGAGATGAGATATTTTGTTGAAAGTTTAATAAAATATTATTATACTATTATTTTTGTTTTAAGATTTAAAAATATTAAATTGTTTATTATATTTTGTGTGGGACTTTGAAAAAGTTATAATGATTATATGAGATAAGATAGTTTGGTTATGAGATTAGTGTTTTCAAGATAAAATTACAACAACAAAAAGGGTAAAAAGAAAGAAATTTATAAGGTTATATATTATTAGAAAGAGAGCGAGAGAGCGGGGTAGATAATTGTCATTAGGGGTGTAAATTTAAATCGATAAACTAAAAAACCAAACCGAACTGGTTGGTCCGGAACCGGTTCTTATATTATGAAAACCGGTCAGACCCGATCCGATTTCGGTTCCATAGTTTTCGGGACCAAATCGGACCAGTTGGAAAATATATATAAATTAATTTTATATATTATACAAAATATTTTTTTATACATAATATATAATTACATATTAAATTTATATATATAATATATATAATTATATATCATATATGAAATAATTTCATATTATAATTTATAAATTATAACATAAAATATTAATCTTAAATATGAAAATTTATAATTTGTTTGATCATATGTTCTTAATATAAATATATATAAGATAATGTTATTATAATTTATAAAATAAAATTTTAATCTTAAAGAAGAAAATTTAATTAATCATATGTTTTAAATATAAAATATATATATTAAATTATTAATAACATTTTATCATAAGAAGTAACACTTTATTATATGTTTTTTACATTTTAAAAAAACCAGAAAAATCAATCCGAAACGGACTGGAAATCAGTAAAACTGGAAGTACTAATTTAGGAGGGTAATCGGGACATAATCGATTTTGAAAAATATAAAATTGATATATATCAGTTCGATTCTAAATTTTATTCAAAACCGAATCGAACCGGACTAATTACACTCCTAATTATCCTAAGGAAAAAGTTAAACGTAGTCAATTTCGAAGACCCCTTGTGCACAAAAACCCATGTGACTGCCACGGGTTAAATGAAACGATACGCACGAACTCGTTGATGAAGGCGAAAAATGTGCTCCTCCCAGACGTGCGAAACAGTGCATACTGAAGAGAGATTTTGTTCTGAGGCTTCTCTTCCTTCTCTCTCACACTCTCTATCTGCTCCAAATCCAAGCATAGAGAAACGCTCTCTCTCTCTCTCTCTCTCTCTCTCTCTCTGAGATCTTTGCCGTACTTGAGAAGTTGACTTCAAGTTCTTTTACGGCCGGCCATTACGTTTAGAACTTTTTGTGAGTTTTTTTTTTTAGTTTTTTGTTCTCTTTCATATTCGATTGGTTATTTTTTATCCAACTCAGATTCATCAATGTGTGCATCTCCGGGTTTTAATTTCGTGTTTTCTACTTTTTGAAGTTTCATTAAAATTTAAAGGAAAATTTATGCTATACTTTTTCACACATTTTTTTTTTTTTTAATCTTCGTTGTGAAGTATATGTATGATCGGGTGAATTCTGAGAGTATGTGATCATCAGAATAGACTTCCTAGAAGATTGGGGGAGGGTTGGGTTACTGGAGCTGAGTTCACTCGTCGAGTTCTCACTTCTTGGTGCCGAGTCGATTTCAGTTTTAGATTCAAGAACAGTGTAGCTCTCGAGCACCTTTTTTTTTTTTTTCCCTTACGAACAATTTTCCTATCTTAGGTGAAAGGTTCTTATTCGAACTAATTTAGGGAGAATTCAGAAGGACTCTCATTGATTCGGATCGACTGAGTATTTTCGATTTGGGAAAAGTTTCAGACTCACACAATAAAATAAAAAGCAATGGATTCCACACAGAGAAGAGGTGGATTAATATCGCTATCGCCATCGCAAACACCACGTTCGAGCGATAGGGACGTGCCGGTGGCGGAGACGAACCAACGAAGATGAGAAATGGTGCACTGGTTCTTGAGCGGAAAAGCAAACTGAAGCTTCTTCCTGGCCATACGTTCTCTTCCTTTTAGTCTTTTTTTTATTCAATTCTATTGATTTAAAAAAAAAAAAAAAAGTCATGTCAGCAGGAGTGCACAGAATGTGCGCGAAATTAAGTTCCTGTAGTAGAATTGTTGCCATCCCGCAATGAAAAGAAAGGATTGAGACATAAGAGGATGATCAGCAAAATAATCAGTGAAATCCACGTAATTGTAAGATATCATGTCTCTAGTGTTTTGACGCACGGATATATCTACTAGTCTTGTCACACCAATAATGTCAGTGTACTTAGTCCTTAGTGTATTCATAGGATAAATAATCCACCATCTAATACTATTTGAGTATTGAGATAAGAGAAGAAAGGGACATGATAGACGAATTGGAAATTCTCATTAATGCTTGGACCCCACTTACGTGCTACTTTTCTCATCAAGTTTATCAGCATTGCTACCATATGTGTTCCAATATATGTTGAAAAATCATTTGTGAAAAGGAGAAAATAAGAGAGAGGTCGCCATAATTACAAAGATCGATCCTTACCTTATTCCTACCGAATATTAAGATATGTTAAGAATATATACTCTAATTAAAACACTCGAATCTGTGTTATATATATATTTATTTATATTAAGCAATATTATTCTTTCTTATATGTTTTGTTATTTTCAATAATATGACGCATTTTGAGTGTATCCTAATTTAAATGATTGGTATAAAAAAATTGTCTAAAGTGTGATATATTAATTAAAATAATATTCAAGATAAATATTTTTCCTTTCCTCCCTGATCACACTGTTTTGAAGTTAGGAAGAGAGATATGGGTATATTGTCAGATCGATTAAAGGCCCATGACTTTCAAGTTGCAGTCTTTAAAGCCTAGACACTACAATCGACAACGTTCGGGCATTTAAATTAGCTACTAGGCTAGGCAAGCTTATCATGAGGCCTGGTCAGCCTTTGGGCCCTTTTGTGTTGTTTTCTTTTAGTTGTCTTTTTTAAGTTCGGATTCGTATTTTCATTATTTAGATAGATATATAGGAGAAGTATTACTTTATATTAAATGTTCAATAAATACTACGGACTCACTTTTTATATTTATCTCATTTTAAGCCATAAAATTCAGACTTTAGAGATTAAAATCTCGTTTATCTCTACTTATAAGATATACAAGATTAAGGTAAATAAAATACCAGATTGGGCAGCATGATAAACTAAATAAAATTCAAGGGAATTTTCCCCTCACTCATAAGTCTACTAGGCACTTGGCCGAGAGTAATGGGCTCCACCCCGATCTTCGCACCAGGGCCTAAATTTGCGCACAAAGCAACTCATATGCAAGGAAATATAAGCAATGATAATTGATGGGACAGACAAGATTGACGTCACTCGGCCGCATCCTGCTTATGGGGACTCATACACGACAGAATGGAAAAGACGAAGAACGCTTGATCTTCTGACAAGGAAACATCAACGGGCGGCCAACAATACCTACAAAGTAAAGCAATCAGAAAGTCACGCCATATTAATGGTAGAACTACCAAAACAACACGCTATATTAATGACACCGTCGCAAATATACACCGCATTAAATAATCCAGACAAAGGAAATAGTAGTGAGGACGTAGGTCCCGCGGAGGCAAACATGATGTCCCCCTTCTCCAAAAAGAAAACTCCCGATATAAATAGCAATCTCTAAGTACGAGAAAAACTCTCTAGACTCTCTCATTATTTACAAATTTTTAAAATATTCTAGTTACTTTAGCATCAAGACTCCCCGACTCCAAGGTTACCCTTTCCTAATTTCTTTTTTCTTCATTTTGCAGGCCCATCTTTAAAGATACGAATTACTAGAACCTGATAAAAAAAAGTATGAAGCACGACGTAAACATGTATTTGATACCATATTATAATGTGCTCTTTCTTTAACGTCAAGAATTTGATCTTTACAATGAAGTTCTACATGCAAATACCACTTAATGCTAGTAGAGCCCACCGCCCACCCATCATTATGTAAACTTCAGTTCACCTTCCTAAAGAATAGAGAAAGCAACAGTTGCGTCATCCCATTGAACAAAGAGGAAAATCTGAAACACAAAAGTTAATGTCATTCAATTTTTGTGCTTTTAAGAAAAGCCTTTTTTAAGACCAATTTGTCGTGTTTTGCAGTTGCAGATCCAAACCTGAATGAGCTACAGTTAGTTATAAGATTTTTTTAAAATTTTTTTTGCTTTTTCATTCCTGTATTTTTTAATTCTTTTAAATATTTTTTAAAAAATAAAAAAATCATAATATTATTAAAAGACATTTACTTAATCACTAAATAAAAAATAAAAATAAAAATAAAATTACAGCTGTAGAATAGAGCAATAAAAATGATAGTATTTTTCAACCTGAAATAGAAAAATTATTTTCATATCACTAATTCTATGTGAATGAGCTATATATATAAAGTGATTATGTAAAAATAAATTCATAAATTGTTCGTAAATAGTATGTTAGTTTGTAAGTTTATTTTTACATATTACCTTTTATGCTTAAAACATTTCTCATTATCTTTTTGGTCAAATTGATTAGTGAAAATAATGTCCCAAATCTTTCAACGTATAATTTGGTACCGAGAAATAATGATAGATGATTGTTATAAATTAAACTTGAAAATAATGTTCCAAGAGCACTCTTATTTTTCCAGAGTTTTCTTCTTTTGGGTTTTGGAAAACCGAGGCGAAATATATACAATGGTAAAAAAGAAAAAAAAATAGTGGGTATCAAAAGTGAAAAAGAAGAAAAACACATCGTCATATGAATTAAATTCTTTTATTTTATCTTATTATTATAATTTTTTTAAATTTTTATATTAAATATAATAAATAATTATAAATTTTAAAATTTTAAAATAAAAACTATATTAAATAATTATATTTTAATAATTTTTATTTAATTTTTAATTTTTATTTCATATGTACAATCAAAGATTCTTTAAAAAAAAAACGAGACCAAAGCTGAAACAGTTTGAACTGACAGGGACACAACGGACGAGGGGTAGTTCAATGGGCCGCATCCACTTGGCATCCAGGTCATATCGTTTCAGTGCTGTTGAATTCAAAAGAGGCTTGGCATTAATCAATAAAATAAAAATTTTGTTACGCATGTGTCAGGACATCACTTGTAGCAAGATTATTATAATTTTAAAAAAATATCAATATTTTTATGTCAACTATATGTCAATTGTGTTAAAAAAAAGAAAAAGAAAAGAAGTATGATAAATAGAATTTCTAATCAAATAAGCCCAAACAAATCATCATTAGGAGCATTAATATTACATCCTGTATAAATGTCTTAACAGACTGATCACTCGTCACCATAAATATTACTTTCATTAAATTTAGGAAAATCGTACGTTGTCATTCTTTGAATCGTTTTGACGTCTCGAATTTTCCCCTTTCATTTTTTTTTTTAAATTTCAGAACTTAAACCTAAGTTTCCAATTTTTTGGCATAAAAAATAAAAACATTCATAATTTTCACATATTCCCCTCACTATTATTTATATTTTGAAACCGTGAGGTTGCCCTCCTCTGTAATTTTTTGATCTAGATATTTTTTTTATAATTTAAAGAGAAATATACAGTTTGTGACCCAATTATTATACTATTCGCAATATCCAATAAAATCTCTATAAATTAATATAAATACTAAGAATGAGAATAGAAGAAATCTTAATCCCATTCACAACAGAGAGAGTTGTCCGCAAGTGGAGCAGGTTCGGTAGGTACAAAATAGAGGGCCAAACTAACAACTTCGATGGGCTTAAGTTGGACAAATGAAACTTGCCTCAAAAGTGATGTGACAGTATTTTGTTTTGTACCCTGTAAAGTTTTAAACCCCCTTAATTTGTGCAAGCATGGGGCCGACTTGCTGAATTTTTAATTGTTTTGATTGGGCAGCCAATTTTAGTTTATAATTCTGGTCATACTTAATTTTCAAATGCTAATATCTATCCATTTCTGGGATTACAGTTTTTTGTAGTTATTATTTATTCTGTGTCCTCCTCCACGATCATGACACCTATTTGATTCTTTGAATATGGACGTGCTCGACTGGAAGAGTATGGGGGGAGGGTCTTAAAGGGTGTTTGTTTAAGTAAAGTCGACACAAGTCTGCTGGATTCACAGCCCAAGGACAAAAATGGATGTTAAAGAGGGCTCATGCTAATCAATAATGTAATTAACAATGCCTTTTTTGTGTATATATAATCATATTATTTCGTGGTCATTGCTTAACTTTGAGATCTCCTTCAAACAAAAGACCAAAAACTATTTGACAATCATTTTTTGGGGCAGGGTGAATCTCAGAGTCAAATTTCAAAAGAAGGAAAAACAGGGTCTGAAAAGTATTGCGTGAAGATATTGTATACAAAAAAACTTTTACAATAAAAACAACGAGGGAATTGTTTACAAATTTTGAAATGATGGAAGGCTATGCCTATTGCAGATTGCAGATACATAAGAATGAATCAGTCTGGGGTACTAATTGAGTTGGAAGCCATGCTATTCGCTGTGCTCCATATATGCCAAGGACGTACCCCACATGACTCCACTTCTAGAATCAATATCTACTCTCACCATTGTCATAGGTTGGTTGAAAAAACATGGAATCCAATCGACCAACTTCTTGTCACCATTTGCTGGATCCCATTGTCTGCATTTGAGACATAGAGAGAGAGAGAGAGTCCAAGTTACTGTATCAGTGGTTATCCAAATGAGTAATGATGTAAGCTTTAAATAGACAAAATTTTTATACAAAAAAAAAAAAAAAGTAGATTACACTAATAAAAAATAATTTTTTTATACTTACTTTTAGTTAGAGTCTATTTTTTTACAAAAGCTTGTATAAGATTTGTTTATTTAAAATTTATATAAATTATTTTTCGATCCAAATAGATTTGGAGTCAAAATTCAGATGAAAAATACTTGAGGTCCCAATTTTGGATCTGAGCATTTCTACCGATACCCTTTTAAATGTATGAAAAAAAGGGCATTAGCCTTATCAAGATATTTTGTCAAGCTATTCAAATTGCTTTTAAAGCCTCGACTGGAGTTGTAAATAATTTGTTTTAGACCAGTAAAATTGATCGGATCGAAATTTACAGTCTGAATCAGACCGTACCAAATTCTAGACCGGTCGATCTCAATCTCAAAATTTATGGACTGATGAAATTCAGTTCGATCCTAAAGTCTACAAATTTTAAATCGAACCGGACTCAATCGGGCCCTCTACTCCTCAATAATGATCTTAATAATACATAAATCATTGCGACTAATTTATTATATAACGTAACATTCTCCATGAAATATCTTTAAGCAAATGCGAATATTGAGGCATAAAAAATAAAGAAGAAATTGAAAGTAACGATGTCAGTGTGTGCAATGCATCATGGACCCCATCAGCTCTTTAGACCAACCCAAACCCGAGAAAGAGAAGAGAAAAAGGAGGGGGAATTCCTGCCAAAGTTGCACGCTTTTGCATGTAAAAACCATTAAGTATTCAATTTCAAAGCTTTGATTGTTTTGATTTCACATCTTGCACAAGCTGTAAATCAGCGATACGACTTTAGCGACCACAATTCCACCAACCTTTGTAGTAATGGCTTTTGCCGCTCTCGTTTTCCACCACCTCCTTCTCCCCCACCACAACCACGTTTACCACCTCTCTTTCTATCTCTTTCTTTATTTACTCTCTAGTCGATTTCTCTCTTTTTTCGTCTCTCCGAGACCCACGTTCATACCCAATAGCCATCCGCCCAGAGACAACTAATTAATTAAGCATGGGCTATCTCTCTTGCAATGCAGAGTCCGCCATAGCCATCTGCGACTCCTACTATTCCGCTGTCAAGAACAGACCAAGAACCCGAACTCGCAAACACAGTAAGGCGGTGCAAATCAGACAGTTTTTGTACGCCGAGTTAGTTGCCGCCACCGATGGCTTCTCAGCGGAGAGCTTCTTGGGCAAAGGCAGCCATGGGAGTGTCTATAAAGCCGTCCTCGACGATGGCAAGCTCGTCGCTGCCGTCAAAAGGACGAAGCTTCTTAATCCCTCATCAACAACGACAAGCTTCCAAAATCATCAGTACCACAACAGCAACTGCACCAATTGTTGCAACTGTACCAGCCCCGCAGAGAACGAGATTGAGATACTCTCCAGGGTACAGCACCCTCGGCTTGTTAACCTGTTGGGATTCTGTTCGGACTCCAGCAACAGGAAACTGCTTGTCGTCGAGTACATGCCCAAAGGTTCCCTCTACGATCTCTTACACTCGACCTCCAGATCACCACCAGGTTGGACACGGCGGGTGCGGTTCGCGGTTCAGATAGCAAAAGCCGTCCTGGCGCTTCACTCGTCGAATCCTCCGGTTATTCACCGAGATATAAAGTCCTCGAACGTGTTAATCGATGAGAACAGGAACGCGAGGTTGGGAGATTTCGGATTGGCCCTGAGAGGACACGTGGAAGACGTGCGAATAAAGTGCACTCCTCCGGCGGGAACTTTAGGGTACCTCGACCCTGGCTATCTAGCGCCGGGAGATCTGAGCACCAAGAGCGACGTGTTCAGCTTTGGGATCTTGCTCTTGGAGATCATCAGCGGCAGGCACGCCATCGATGTTAATTACAGTCCGCCATCGGTGGTCGACTGGGCCGTGCCGTTGATTAAGCACGGTGAATTCTCAGGGATCTGTGACTACCGGATCAGTTCTCCGTCTGATCTAGCAGTGATCCGACATCTTGCGGTGCTCGCCGCCAGGTGCGTTCGATCAAGCGCGGAGAAACGTCCGGATATGGCGGAGGTGGTGGAGTGCTTGAAAATCGTCGCCAAGAAGGTCCACACGCCACCGATCTGGAAAAAATTGACGCAACGAATAACGTGCGTCGACAACACTCGGTCGTTGATGAAGTGGGAAACGTACGATAGGAGTGAAGATGTTGTGAAGGTTACGAAACTCGGCAGTAGACGAAACAGGAAAGTATCCAGTGTTCCGGGTGCAGATTATGGGAGTGAACCAACCGGTTCGGTCGGTGATCGAATGGTTAGATCGAAGTCGGTGGGTTATTACAGCGAAACAAATGCGGGGTCGGATTCAAACTTGAGCGCAAATCGACGTGTGTCGGGTAGAATGAAGCCAGGAATGATAGTGAAAATGCCAGTGGTGAAGCTGAGCAAGTCAAGGTCCATGGGAGTCTTGCAAAGTCCACGCCTCGTACATTACAACAAGAGTAGAGGCTTTTTGTTTGAGTTTGGACGGAATAATCCTCAGACTTCGACAGGAATCGGCATATCCAAGTTGGCGATTGGTTTGGACGAGGAGTCCGAAAACATCATGCTCGAGAAACCATTAGTTTCAACTTTCCATATAATATAAATGCACTCAAGAATTGATGATCAGAATTTACGACTCCCATACGAACTATCTCAATCGTTTGGTTGTAATAACAAGAGTAAGTTGTCTCGACGTCGCTGCACTGCAAATGGCGTCATGTCTTACAGGCGAATCGAGGTCGATCCAACTTGCTTTTAAATAAAATTTATACGGTTTATTTTTATTTATTTTTGTAAAAGGGAGTGGGAGTTTCGAATTCAGATTTTACTTTTTAAAAACATGATCATATGTCATCGTGCCATCAAGCTCTTCATCACGTTTTATTACTCTCTGTAATTTCATGGGTTTGTCTACTAGTTTTGCTTTTGAGTTGTACGTACGCTTATGAACCATTCAAAATATTTAGTGAGTACTTAGATTTTGTTAGAATTAGATTTACTGAGTTATCGATTGATAGGTATTTCTCTTAGGGGACTGCTACAATGCGCCATCGCCGGCGTGCCCCTAGGCTAAATGCTTTTTGTTTTTTCATATTTTTAAATATTTTTAAAAAATAAAAAATATATTAATAATCACTTCCTTAATCATTAAGTAAAAAATAAATAAATACATGAGTGATCAAAATGATTAAGCAAAATCATGAATCATAGTATCATTTTCCTTTTTCTTATACTTTTTTATAAGATATAAGATATTTACTTTTCTTCCAACAATCATTCTCGAGCCACATCATTGTTTTACTTAACAGTATTAAAAAAAAATGGATGCATAGAAGTAAGGGTGTACAGGAACCGACCGGACCGACCGTTTCCAATGGGAACTGGCTGCCGGAGTCAAGAATCAGTTAGAACCAGTGGAAAACCGGTTGGCTAGCGATAGGAATTTGCTAAAATCAACGTCAGCCAGTTCGGTCCCGGTTTGAACCAATGTCAAACTGTCGAACCGGCCGATCGTAGATATATGTATTTTTATATATATATATAAAACGATATCGTTTCACTTAATCAAGTGAAACAGTGATGAAGTTTATGAAAAAAATAATGAGAAATGGCGCCGTTTGATTTAAGCCAAGTGGCGTCATTTTGAAGTAGGGTTTAATAACCCCTCCCCCCTATTCCCTCCTCATTCTTCTTCTTCCTCTTGTTCCACTTCCCTCCCAAACACCCAGCTCCCTCCTATTCTCAATTTCTCTGTCTTGCATCCCCTTAACAAAAATGAATTTGCCGCCCCCAACCCTACAGACCCCCACATCGCGATTGGCCCACTACCCTCCGTTTGTTAAACCCACACATCACCGACCTTCTCTCATCTCTCCGTCTTCTCCAATGTCTTCGCGACTCAAGGTCTACTATTTTTGTTTGTTTGTTTTAATTTGTGATTTTATTGTAAATTTTAAATTGATTTGTTATGCATTTTTGAATTTTTTGTAAATTTTGAGTTGATTTATTTTAAATTTGTGATGTGTATTTGAGGATGGGTTAATCACTGATGAACCGACAGTCGAATCGATCAGCACCGACCATAAAATTCTAGTTGATTCTCTCCCTCCCTCCCTCCCTGTCGGCCAGTTTAGGTTTGCATCATAGATCTAAAAAGCTATCGATCTGGTTTTAATTTTGAACCAAAACCATCCCGATAGTATCGATTTTCAACCCTACATAGAAGGTATTTGGAGGGATTCAGATGATTTCTTTTTCTCATGACAAACAATGCGGGCACTTCACCATATTACTGTCCCACGTAATTAATTTCCACTATGTAAGTTGCATGCATTGCAATCACAGATGCTTGGCACAGAGTTATTAAAAGTCTTACCGTTTTATGTGTAAGTTGGCAGTTCTTGTCGAGGGAACGGGTGGTTCTCAACGGTTGACAAATATTATTTATTTTATCACATCCTCGTACTCCAAATCAGGACAACGGCATCTTTTTCTAGCTTTTGTCTTTGTTTTGGTTTGTCCCCTTTCCCTTCTAAATTTTCTGTTTTACAATGCTTCTTATTCATGTTTTGTATCATTATATCTCATCTTAATATCTAAACATCATAAATATAAATATTTCTTAATTTTAATTTTTTAATTTTTTCATCTAATCATCTAAACTTTTCCAAATTTACAAACAAAAAATAATTTAATTTTTTCAAATCTCAAGACAAAAATAATATTAAAAAATAATATTCTAACAATATTTTAATTTTATAATATTTTTATTTAAAATATTCTTCCTCATTTTCCAAAATCTCATAAAACATATTAATTCAAATATTTCACTATTATTCACAGATAATCTCATCTCATCTCATCTCACTGTCAAACTAAAGCCTAAGTCAAAGGAATACTTGGATCTTGGTCTTAATGCCTAAAATTGCATAACAAGTCGGAATGGAGGAAAGAATGATTCTCAACCCACAATGGTGCTCTTCGTGTTTATCCATAAAATAAATAACAAATAAACAAATAGAAATAAATAAAAAAAGACATAGAAATTTACATAGTTCGGCATAATGTTTACGTCCAGTGATTATTTGGAGGCAAAAGTCACTATAATGAGTGATTTTATAATCTCTTATGACCTCACATATCTTTTAATTAATACAATGGAGAAATTTAAGAAAAATTCTTTGGAGTTGTTATGTGTGGTGGAATTTGACGTTGGGAGTTTCTGTAGAGAGTTTGTGGAGAGATTCGTCTTATATAGAGGTCTATTTTCTTAAAGTGATCGAGTCTAATTTGCCTTATGATTTTTTTTTTTTAAGAGTCTGAATCAATTTATCTTATTTTTTCTTAACTTTATCTCTTTACTTAATTTTCGATGCTAAATTTTACACTTTATCTAAAATAAGTTTCTTAAGAAAAGCAAACAGGCTAACTAATGACATTGAAATTTGATATTTCGAATGTATTTTTCGTAAAAAAAAAAATGAATTCTAAATGTCTGGTCAGAGACAACAATCCTCGGACAGTCGAATATAGAAATATAAACTCTAGATCGTGAATGACAATTACACATAGACAAAATGGGCCTAACTCGTGCAATTTTCGACAGATCTATAGGTCTAAACGACGTGTGACATAATATTGGGCTGAGAGTTCTATTTAGAAGCTCGATCTTGAAAGATGACGAACGAGTTGAGTCTACACATGCCCAGAAATACGCGGATGTTGCCGCATTCAAAGGTCTGGGCCCAATTCTCAATGAAAGGAAAAACTAATAGCTACAGTAACGAATAAAGGTCTTCTTTGACTGAATTGGATGGTCCAATTCTAAAGAGCAATAAACATATGAGAACTGCTAGGTACAGTCCCGGATAGGGGACTGCGTGCGCACGAACGGTGCTTTTGGTAATTTTACTCTTTAAATTATGGTGAAAAGACAAAACAGTCCCTAGAACATAAATTTTCTGATTCAGCTGCCCTCCCTCCTGCGAATCCTTCCCTCCCTCCACAGCGATTCTGTCTGAGACTAGTTTGGAATCCTCCTGGGTGTTCGAACATCAAGTGAGCATTTCTCATCTTCTTCTTGTGGATGTATAATTATTTTATATTGAGATCTATTTTTTGTTCTTTTGACCTTTATTTTTTCTAAAGATATAAAATAAACTAACGGTAGAGAGAAATCAAAGGGATAGAAAAATGAGAACTTTAAACAAAGATAAGCTTAATGGGGGTTTCGTGTGCTCAAGAATTTATTCTCTCTCCTTTCCTACATTTTTATCGGCAACCAATGACACACCCAAATCAACTCTGTAAATGTTAGACTTCGGTTGAGGGTAAGACTTTGAATGTCTAGGTTTTTTGTTCTGACAAAATGAACCTATAAGAGCATTTTTACGATGAGAAATACTTTAGCCATAAAAATATTACATAAAAGTAAATCTATAAGCTGACGTGGTTTGATACAGTTCGTCAAATTGTAAAATTATTTTTATTATAAAGTAGATCTAATAAATTATGTAAAGTCATATTAGTTTGTGAATTTACTTTTATATAATCTCTTTGTATTTGTAAGAGTTCTCTTTTATAATATTGGACCGTCTAATTTAATAAAATAAAAAATAAATAAATCAGAATGATATCTGGATTATTAACCATAGCATGGATAGAGAAATTAATACACAGGCCGTTAGTTTGAAGGAGATCTCAAAGGTGGTCTGGCCTCTCCCTGACTCTGTGGCCCCATCATAAAAAGATGAGCTCCAAAGAGCAATAAAGGTTAAGGCTGTCAACAGTCATGACCTGATTTAAGTTGGACCACTTCGGTGGGACAGTAATTAGCAGGCTGAGCATGTTTGTTTTTAATTGGGTTAAAGATTTATATGTGGTCCGTATTCGTTGCCAAAGGGCTGGGTCTCGATGGCTTTCCCGGTTTCTTGTTTTGTTTTGGCACGACATGCTCCCCCGTTCGGAAACGGTCTTCTACAAATCGAACAAAATATATCGTCACCTTTGTTTGGTTCGGTTAAAAGCAACTAGTGTCAGTAATTCTTCAACGTCTATCAGAAACACGAAACATTTCACAATACCTTGGTTTCTACCGATAATATTCGGGGGGAGTCTTACAAGCTTGGTTATCTTTACTACATGGAATATTATGGGATGCCTTGGTTTTGATTCAACTCGATCGGCCTCATCTAAGGGCCATTGCTACTATAATATTTAGAAAGTATTTTTTAATAAGTTTGTAATTTAAAAAAAGAGAAAGAAATATTTCAAAAATTTTAAAAAACATTTACCCTAGACTTTTATCGAGAAGACCTCTCGTAGCAGTGCCCTGTTAAAAAAACCTACGATGCAAATATTTCCAACACAAAAATAGTTAAAAAAATTATTTTTATCGGCTACTATTTTTATTATTTTACCCTCTATATCTTATAAAAATATAATAAAAAATATTCTCATATTTTGTAAAAAATAAATAAATAAATTTTTACATCATGTTTAAGATGTGTAATGTAAACAGTTATTAATTTGCAGCAAAATTCAACAGCTAATTCGAGAAAAGGCTGCCAAAAGCAAACGAAATGGAAATAAAAGCTAGGTCCCCCTTACCTCTGACGACTTCTTTTATGGTACTGTCACGGCCACGCCTGTCTACCTTTCCCCGCAATTCTCTCCCTCTTAGGCTTGATCCCTATCTGCCCTCACCAATGCATACCAAAAAAATTTGAAAAAAAAAAAAGAATAAGAAGAAATCTCTCTTTCTAAAGTTTCTAAAGCTAAAATAGTAAAAACTCAACTGTTAAAATACGAAATTGCAAACGAATTAGTCGGGGAAATTGAATACGCAAAAAAGAGCATAGACAGACAGGGATCACACCTGATGACCTTAGACACCACCACCTTTCCTATTCTCACGCTCCATCGGCGAGAGGGAGAGATCATCATGTATTGGTTTGTCACTCTTAAGACAGTTTCCCGCCAGCTGACATGAAAATGACAGACGTAACGATAGGTACAGTGGGGTTAGGGCATGGCGTCAGGAGAGGGAAGCCGTAGTAGCTTGCTAGCTAACCCGATCGAGAGAAGGAGGAGGCCGGAGCTGGGCCCACCTGGCTTTTAGGGTGTGGCCGGGATGGGGTCGGATCACAGCTCCAGAGAGGGAATCTCATGACACTGCGACTCATCGTCTAGTGATCTGTACGTGTGGACGTAGTGCAACCCATGTTTTATTATATATATATGTATGTATGTATGTTTGTATGTATGTATGTATATATATATATGATCAGTATAATTAATATTTCAAGTCGTGTGTTGGATTACTACTACCACCTTAATATATCACAACGTCGTACCACACCATAATATTGCTCTAGGAAACATCGAAAAAGAGTTTGAAAATATAAGCTAAGACTCGAACGTGTACTGCGCGCGTTTGAGTATTACTTTATTTGATCTTTGCTTTTATTAAAGATATAGAATGGGTTGATCAGTTCTATCCAGGTGAACTTGATCAATTCTGGCCTCCGTGTATATATACATTAACATTTGCAGTCAGGTTTGAACTCAACACTTTGCGGTTTGTATACAAGTTATATATATATATATATGTTTAATTCGACTGAAATTTATAGAAAAAATATTCTAATCACAAAAAGATTAAATAAAAATAATTTTATAAATTAATATAATTTGATATGATTCGTCAGATTATAAAATTATTTTTATTATAAAATAAACTTAACGGATGCCACATGAATTCATGAAATTTTTTTATATAATTTTTGTAAGAATATAGAAGTATTCTATTTACAAATAAATCGATTGGGATCCATCCATTTGTACAGGAACATGAAAGTCAAAGTAGCTGTAAATTGAGCCATGTTGGATGGATGGACTATGGAGACATGGAGTTGAGACAGTTGACGACGGCAGAGCCCCCCTTAAGTTGCATTTGAATATTAAGTTGAGTTGAGTTGAATTTTTTATAAATAATAGTGAATTGATAGTAGATAAAATTATTTAAAACTTATTTAAATTAAGTTTAAAGTATATTTAGATATTAAGATGAGTTTAATACTTTTTACAAGAAATTAAAAAAAGTTATAGTTCTCACGTATAAAAATATTTTAAATTAAAAAAACTATAAATCTCACATGTAAAAAATTTTTAAATCAAAATAAATTTAATAATTTAAGAATAAATATTTAAATATTAAATTCAATTTAAAATTAAATTAAACTTAATTCAAGTCAGTAGAATTTAAAAACTAAAGACAGCCTTTGTCGGAGATAGAGGGCACGCGCCTACGTAGTCAGCTAATCCCTTAAGTGCGACAACTTGATTTCTCCGATGTTAAATCCGTGTCCTTCTTTTGTAGTTATGACTTACTGCGGCTGCTGTGCAGGAAGTTGAAGCAGCTGTCTCTCATCATTTTTGTCATCAACTGCACCTCCTACCACGCGACCTGTAGATTTCTAATTGACCGGCGGCAAGCCTAGTGAAATTCGTCCACCAAATCCATCCGTTTGATTGTCGAAAAATATATTAAATTCGAAAGCTAGTACCATTTGTAGATATAAATTGATGGGCGCGGCTATGCCGCCCCAAAGTGACCGCGCTGGGCGTTATTGTCTAGTGTAAAAAGTTTTTCTTTTTTTAAATTTTATTTATTATTTTTTTTTTCATATTTAAATATATTTAAAAAATAAAAATATACATTAATATATTTAAAATTACTTTCTTAATTATTAAGTAAAAAAAAAAAATTTTTTTGACCGAGCAGTCAAATGGAGATGTCAAACTTATTGGACAAAGTAGTGTTTTGATACTGATGTAGCTAGGCTTCATTACTGTCTAGTACTGGACTTAATTTTCTTTTATTTTTTTTGAGAAGTTGATATATATATAAATAGATATTATAAAAATAAATTTATAAATTAACATAATTTTATATAATTTATTTTATAATAAATTTGTTTACAATCTAACATATTATAAGTCATGTTAATTTATGAATTTTTTTTGTTATAGAATATCTTTATGATTAAAACATTTATATTTTTCTTAAAAATTATAAACCTTAATTATTTTATCTAAACTTATATATAATACAGTTTTCTCTTCTTCTTAAACATCATAAACGTTAATTTTTTAATCTAATCTTGAATATAATACCGCGTACAGTTGAATATCAGTGTCAAATAAGAGAGATGATAAAACACCTACTGCTTTACAATTTTTCTACAATCTTTAAATAAAATAATATTTTTTAAAATATTTATTTTATTTTTAATTTTAATTTGATGTGTTTAAAATTCAAAAAAAATACTATTTTATTAATAAGTTGCAAATAAAATGCAGTGAGGTTGTAAGGCTATCATTGCTCGTCAAGTAATATTTCAAACATAATTTGTCCATGAATCCATCAAAACTTCTGCAAATTTCAAGAGAATTGACAACTTCCATAAGGAGCTCTTTTTTGGTTGATTTTGGCGTCTAAAAGCATTGACATTGGCTTATATATCAATATGCAAATGCAAAATTACATATTTTGAAGATTGTCTTTAGCATTCAAAAAAAATTTTACTTGCATCTTTGCAATTAGCATCCATTACAAAGATGTTGAAGGTAGAGTGGGAGGATTGAGAAAAAATTTAATAGAATAATATTTTTATAATGAACAGTACATCTGTAAAGATATATTAATACTGTTCATAGCTATGGACATATATATTTACGTATGCATATTCTAATGTAATCGATTTAATGGTCTAATTATGTAAATATGTATTTGCATTTGCATATAGATAAATCAGCTCTGATAAGGGGACATGAGGAGTACTAGAGTTGATCATTGGCTGTAATAATAAATTACCATTTAAACGACGAGGAATATGGAACAATAAATTCAACGAAAATTGAGACCTGTTTCTGGATTTTAAGTAGAGTTGGGTTCAGGCAAACAAAGTAGAGATGGGTAAAGAATCGCTCTTGCTTCAAAGGGCCACCGAAATCCTCCTGCTTATTTACTGATCTCTAGTGATCTTAATTCGCGATCGAAAAAAACTCTCATATATATATATATATACACACACACGCGCGAGCGAGAAGATCATCGATATATGGATTCTTGGCCAAAACTAGAAATGATATGATAATTGGGAAGAGGATAAGCTTGAACATATATTCCGAAAGATCGATAATTCACCAATCCGATTGATTAAGGGCTGAGATTTTCAATGGTTGTTTTCGTCTCACATCATGATCTTCTCTACGTACCATTGTTCATGCTACTTGGGTTGATACGATTGAGCGATTGAGCGCAGCTTTCTGTTGGTGCATATATAGTGGAGATTCAACAGATTGATCTGTGCTCCAACAGTTGGGAGATGCAGCGGTAGATTAAGGTGTCGGTTAGTAACCATGCATTGTCCTATGTGTGGTATGGTATAGCAATTGGATGACATTTGTGACTGTTTGATCATGTTCTTGGACACGAAACAAATGATTGGGCCTAAAAAGTGCTCTGATGAGTTCGTGTTTATTATCATATATAACTTTGCGACAAGTGAGCTAGCTTTTTGCAGGAACTTTGCGTGTGCGCGCGCGCGCCTGTTTTTTCAAATATATATTTGAGATTTACAGTTGATCATATATTAGCTACGTACGTGTGGATTTTAAAAGAATGATCTGTCAAGAAAACTTGTGCCTGAAAATACACCTTGAGTCATTTATTAATTTGACTGCGCATGCGCATCATGTAGCTCTTTCTCTCTGTTTTTTTTTTTTTTTTTGGTAAGCAGCTCTTTCTCTTTCATTTGTTGTCTGCTGTTACTGAGAAGTAAGCTAGATTCTCACCGCGCGCGCGCGAGTGAAAATGGAATTTTCCAGCTCAAAAGAGGAAAAAGAGGTACTAGACAATAGTGATTGCCTAACCTGCAAAACGCCAAAAGAGCAATTACATGCAATGCCAAATATCATAAACCTAAAAATTAAAACCCCCCTCCCACTACCACAAAAAAAAAAAAGCAAAAACAAAAACAAAAAAGAAAACTACGTATACGTACGCAGAAGCAGAAGTTTAACTTACCAGACATAAACTGTAAACCCAATTTTTTAACATAAGAAGTAGAAGAGAAGGCTGGAGAAGGGTAAAAATACAGCTTAATAAATATGGATTTTCACAAATGAAAAGTATTAGAAGCCTTTCTACGAGTAAAGACACCTCTTCCCTGCAGGAAATTGATGGCCACACTCTCGTCCCCCTCTTATCTCCTCCTCCTCCACGCTTAGAAGCTTTGACAAATAAATTAATTGTTTTTAATTTAACAAGTCTTAATATCGAGAAAGCCGATTATTTTTTTGATGATATTCGTTGATAGTTATTGCTGATCGATTTTCTCAGTGACCGGGAAAGTATAGATCTTCCCCCACCACCATCAGGAAGAGAGACGAAAAGGAGATAATGGAATTCGACGAGCACGAAGAACAAGAAGAAGATATGATGGAGATTCCAACTCCACCTCCCGGGTACGAGTCGGTCAGTAACTCGGCAAGGCCAAAAATGGGGTCCAGCGTCGGAGAGGGGATCAGGACCGAGGCTGGGAACACGACGATCAGGTACAGAGAATGCTTGAAGAACCACGCCGTGAGCATAGGCGGGCATGCCGTAGATGGTTGCGGCGAGTTCCTGGCCGCTGGCGACGAAGGAACCCTCGACGCCCTCAAATGTGCCGCCTGTAACTGCCACCGCAATTTCCATCGCAAGGAGACGAACGGGTCATCAGAAGCGGTGTTGTACCACCACCATCACCAAATCTCCCCCTACTATCGGTCGGCACCGCCACCTCCACAGACGGGGTACCACCTCCGCTTAACGACGCCTTCTCAGCATCACAGGCACCCGTTGGCGTTGCCGGCAGCTTCTGGTGGCGGTGGGGGTGCTCACAGCAGGGAAGGAGAGGACATGTCAAACCCTAGTAGCAGTGGCGGTGGCGGTGGGAGTTCTGGGTCGAAGAAGAGGTATAGGACCAAGTTTACCCAAGAGCAGAAGGAGAAGATGCTCGCGTTTGCGGAGAGCCTGGGGTGGAGGATTCAGAAGCACGATGAGGCTGCTGTTGAACAGTTTTGCGCCGACACCGGCGTCAAACGGAATGTCCTAAAGGTATGGATGCACAACAATAAGCACACTCTGGGAAAGAAACCCTAATTTTCAAGAATATTGGTTCCGCGTTCATGAGAGAGTGGAATTGATCATGGTACTGTAAATTCACTCGAGATTTAAATAGCTAGGGTTCTTTCTGATCATTATTAATTCCCGTTTTCGTTTTGAGTTTTTAGTTTATATATACACATAGTGTTTTGCTTTTTCCTAGTTTAATTTTCTTGTTCCGATCAGCATAGGAGATGGTTGATGATTTTATTGTGTCTTGGTACGCATATTGTTGCTCAGGATGAGCCATTTTGTTCAAACTAGGTTAAATTCTAACTTGATCTCTAATGCGCGCATGCTTTAAGAGTTGGCGTAGGATCCAGAATATTGCGCGCAGCACCAATGTAGAGTGTCAGTTGCCTCTTAATCTACAGTGATCTAACATGCGAGATGATTATAGAATTGCAGTACTCGTGAATTGTATTTTTGTACCGTTTGATCATAATAGATCGTTATCATCATTATCGTGAATGTGATCATTAATCAAGGGAATTCCAAAAACCGAATCAAAACGTGGGTTGCATGCAATGCACAGCTGCAATTTTTGTGTGTCCCTATTCACATCTGTCGTCTTCTCCTCCTTTCTCTCCACTTAATTCACCGCTTCAGCTTTTACTCTCTCTCTCTCTCTCTCTCTCTCTCTCTCTCTCTCTGAGATTAATTACCCTCAACCTCCATTTGCGTTCTGGAGGCTTGGAGTTCGAAATCACGGATTAAGTCGGGAGGGAGACAGATGTACCCAGCAGAGGGGGTAAGGGGGATAAGAAATGCCAGTAGCGTGTAAACTGGATTGGGCCATGGACATGGGGATACACCATTCCTTTCTTTTATATTTCTTGTGTGTTAGGTTGTAACAGTACCTCTTCCTCAATTAATTTCTAAGTTTCCTCCCTCTCTCTCACACACACATGATATATACACTATATAGAAGTCTTACACCACACACTTCTACTTAAATAATACGTGTTATGAGGATTCTTTGAAGCATTTCTTATATATGCACTGTGTCATGTGTTGTGTTGGCGCGCATATTTCCCTCTCTTCGCATTCTTTGATCTCCCTGCTTTCTTTTGAATCCTATTCAACCTTCCTTGGTTACTCTAGATCATGTAGCATTAGTTTTTTTTTTTTCATCTAAGTTTTAGGCATATTTGGAAAAAATGTGCTGTAATTAACAGCAAAAGTTTGCATCGATCAGTTTGAATTTGAGATTAGATGTCGCAGGAACAATAAATCATAATACAATAGTTTTTAACGTGCTTTCTATATAGATTCTAACAACATATATAGCTTATCTATATGGAAGATACTCATTAAAATTCACTATCTAGGATATTGATTAAAAACGACGTTCATGAACGGGTAATTAGGTCATGTTTGGAAATCAAAGGTTTTTCAAGTTTCCCTACTTTTAATTCAAACATCTTCACATGCACTAAAACAATCATGATCATGATCAAAACATCATATCTTGATTTATAACAAACAAAAACCAAGACAACTTTCAAAAAAATAAAAAATTCATAATTTTATTAATTCTCTCGAACTTCGATCGGCCTATGTCCAATAGGTCTTGCGAATCCCATATCTACGTGCGCGTGCCTAAAATACTTATGGCTGGTTTGAATTCAGAGATGAGATGGAATAGTTTTAAATGAAAAATAAAAATTGAATAAAATATTATTAAGATATTATTTTTTAATATTATTATTGTTTTGAGATTTAAAAAAATTGAATTGAAATTTAAAAAAAATTATAATGATGAAATTAGATAAAATGAAACATTTTCTAAATTCAAACGAAGTAACTATTTGGAAAAAAAAAAAAAACCCCTGCCCATTAATATTCTTCAGAAGCGTCTCTTCTAATTACTACGTATATAGTACGTGACTGATCCCTGCCCCCACATGATGCAAATTAAGATTAATTTGTGCCAAGCCCCACTTGGCTTAAGTTGTTATATGTGTTTGGAAGGTCACATCTAGGGACGTTGGTATTCTCCCCGAATACATTTTGGGCAGAGTACTAATATATATATATATATATAATAGACGCACAACCATATTTTAATATATATATGCATTAATATATCTGTAAAATGATGATAATTTTATAAAAGTATCATTTCTTTAAAAATATTGTTGTATAAAGGGTTGTGAAAATAGTTATATCTTTATCATTTTCTGCGGACAGCCATTCTGAATAGGTACCAAACAATGTCAATCCCCATCAGCCAGTCCAAGAACTAGGGTGGGGTTCCGCCATGGGCAAACAGTTATATTCCAAATTTCATTTGGACCTCCATGATCAGCATATAGAAATGATTGCTAATTAATTTTCTTCAACAGTACTAATTGCCTTAACTAGCTAGCTTGACCCCTCCATAAAAAAGATTAATAAAAAGAGAGGGGTGGGGTTTGGGGGCAGTCAAATTAAGAAAAGGATATGCGCAGAGAGAGAGAGGGAGAAGAAACTGAAAAACAGCAAAGTGGAGAGGTTGATGTTGGCCGAGAAAGTCAAGTAGTAATGCATATAATAAATAGTGTATGGGTATTTTTAAAAGGAAGTTGTGAATTAGCAGCTTGTCGGGAAAGCTCATGAACTCTCGCATCTGTCATCTTAATGCTACTTCCATCTATCTCATGAGGCTGGCCTCAGCCTTCATCCTATCTTTTATTTATTCTGCTGCAGTACTTTCTACATGTGGGGCTCCCCTCCCCCCTCAATCCACCGACGTTCATTAATTGCATCCTCATGACTCTATTCTTTTTCTTTTCTTTTTTTCTCGGCAAGTTTGATATTTCATTAAAACTAGGGTTTCCTCTATTCATACGTACATACTCTCCCTATTTAGCTAATTTTTTGGCATGCATGAACCTTATCATGATCATGCGATCTTCTTCTAATTAATTTGTTTCTAATAAAATTTATCAGATTTTAGCTACTTGTGCTTAATTCTCTAGCTAGCTTTCGAGGCTGTTCTGTAAATTATAATAACTTTATTAATTTTCTACATTAATGGATATCTCAACTTCGATTCATGGCCTGTATCTTTTTGGGATCTACATGACACAGGTTAGTTTTTAAAACATATTAGTTTCATGGGAAATGATAGATATACTTACGACTCATGTTTTATAATTATTTTATAATTCCATTTTAAATGAAAGGTAATTTTATAAAATTAAAATTTATTTATAATGAAGTGATGACATGCTTCCATATATTGGCTGATTGTAAAATAATTGTGAGACAGTACTCATAAGTTTATCATTAGTCTAAGTTCATATATATCTCGCTTCTAGCTAATTAATCATTTTGTTCTAAAAAATTAGTGAAGATAAATTACAATAAAATCTTATTATATATGAAAAAAAACCCATAATTGTTTGGTAAAAGAAATTAATTTACCTGAAATATAAGTTCATATGTTTATGTATTCATCTTATCTTTAAATTCTACCGATGTTATTGATTATGCTAGTTTGGATGTAGCAGCTAGAATTTTGGTCCCTACTTGATACTTTTTTTATTTTTTGTCGTACCCCTACTTTTTTGTTTTTTTTGGTTAGGAAATCATATAGTCGTAGCCCTACTTGATGCACTGCAGTGTGTCTTAATTTCAGACAGAAGTATGGGCCAGTCCTGAGTTGAGACTTAACACCTTTCAAATCGTCTCTCAGATCTGGCTGGGCCCAGACAATTTGTACAACATTGGTCCAAAGGACTATTTTGATAGGAACATTGGTGCTGATCCTCATAAAGGTTTGAAATTAGAGCACTCCGTCTTCCCTCTCGGGGAACTCTATTTTCTTGGGCTTATGCAAGGATTTGTTTGTTTTGGTCTTGGTCAATTTTTATTTTTATTTTTTATTTTTGACAAATTCTTATTTAAACTTCAAGTTTTAAGAAGTAGATCGTATAATATTTATTAAATATTTAATTTTGGTATTAATAAATATCTTAGAAACTATTTTATATATTTATTTCTCTTATACTTAAAGAGTTAAATTTTAACAAAAATTTGAGAGATTTTATTTTTTTAATCTCTACTTGAGGCTTTTATCGGCGCCTAATACTTAACGGAATTGGTCCATATAAGGGTTTTTTTATTTTTTTTGAAATTTATTTTTAAGATAGAAAGCCCCATCAAACTTAAGAAGTGTCTGCCGAATGATTTTGTTTCCTCTATGGCATTTAAGGTCTGGGTGCAACAAGGTATGGGGGCATTTTCCAAGCTTTTCATGGTGGGGGGAAAATAAATCAAACGCCTTGGAATTTGGATGACATATACTGAACTGTATCCACAACAAAACAAGAGTCGTGGCAATTTATCATGGTCTGTTAGAGGAGGTTCCAAAAATGGGTCAGCTTGATTTGACAGACAAATACGGAAATGCTAGAACCTATCATGGTTGCCTGATTGTAGCATTTGACAGGTTATTTCAAGATAATTCCGAATCAGAGTCATTTTCATCCTAGGTTGGCTAAGAACTAAGATCCAGACATGCTTAGCTTAAATACTACTTCAGGATTGGTTTTACTATGTATCTAACATCCAACACTGGCCTCTAAGTTATAGCTTATTATCATATCACCTAATATTCAAGCCTAACTTAAAATGTTCAGGATTTTTTCATGTGCGTTTGCTCTATTTAATTCCCATTTTCGACTTGGGTTAATGACTAAAGAGGTATTATTTGAGAATAAGGTGTTTTATTATACAATAATTTTCTGTTCTAAATACTTTCAACGGCTCGGAAAGAGATAAATAATCAAAGTCATTAGATATTTTCTGTTCTTTGAAAATGAGTGACGATTAATTTTTCATGAAAGATATGCGTGCAAAATACGCAAGTTCATCGTCATCTCATTAGTTATATAATCACAAGTGTAAGGGGATATTTGTTTTGTCTTAAAAGCCAACCTCAAACTTGTACTTCACAAGCTTTCTTAAATGAAATTTAATTGGAACAGGGTTTTGTGATTACAAGCAAGCTATAGGTGTTCTTTCAGAACCAAACTCAAAACACCAAGACACTCTCTTTTGGACTGCAGCTCCAATCGAGAATTGTCCACAGCTGCCACACTCCAAGACAACCCAAACTACGTACGATTGTGAATCATTTTAAATATATTGTACTAGACTGATGTCATTATCTGGGCAAAAATATCATAGCAGAAGCAGGAGGCGGAAGACAAACATTTAGACACTGTTTTTGGAACATGTCACCGAACGTACCGGTGATTACAAATTTGCATCTCATTACGAAGAAAATAAAAGGCCAAAAGGAGGTTGATCAACCAAGAAACACTAAGATTTAAATTAAAAAAGGAAGAATATCTGATGTGAATTTAAACAATATTACAATAGTAGAGTCTCCTTTATCAGAATTCAGAACTCAATAATTTTCAAATGGACTATACTTTTCATCACGCCAAATTCTCACCAAGACTACGATCACAATAAATGAGTCCCAACACCGGGGAACACCCGGCAGCATATAAAATACATAATTTTAGCTTTAGACATCTCATACTCTGGACAGGATTTTTTTTTCTACATCAACTTGTTGGTAATGAGTTGTTCCTTCTGCGACATGTTCAAAAGTTTGGCCCTTGTTCATCATGGCCGTGGGGCTGCAAGGCTCCTTGAAGATTTTTCACGGCACTATCATAGTGTAAAAAGCCCATAAACCAAAATTCATGGTTGTCAACAGAGATAACCTGTATGTATTTTTCCCCAGCCTTGACTTTACTTGTTGAAGGATTGACAGCCCTCAGCTGATGTAATGGAATAACCACCTATTTATGCAAACGGGAAGGCATGAACGCCAATATCTTTAATCCATTGAAGAGAAAATCAAAGAATAAAAGCTAGTAAACAAATACTTAGACAAACCAAACATTCACGATTGCCTGCTAAGACAGAGTAGGTAAAGTTTGTAAACTTGGTCCTATATCTAATCATGGGCAGATTGACCAAAAGTAATTAAAACAACGGAGGCAGCAGATTGACTAGCTACTGCTGGGCACAGGTTGCAAGAGAACATTTTATAGCAAGATTACTTATCTCAGGTCTCATAAATGTCCTGGATAACCTTCGTTTATTTGGCAAAGCAGATGCATCTCCTCCCGCTCTTATCTTTCTTTTTTCTCTCAAAAAAGTATTCCAAGCCGTGTATCGAGGTACGGATTTGTATGTTTGGATAGTGAAAGTGTTTTGAGAATGTTTGTGAATAGTAGTGAAAAATGTAATAATAGAATATTGAAAAGTAATGAATAATAGTAAAACGTAGGTAAAAAGTAATAATTAAATAAAGAATAGTAGTAAGGTATTCTGAAAGTACCTCAAGTACTCTCAGTACCCTAACATACAGCTATTCTATCTCTTCTTTTTTTGTTAAAATTTGTTGTTATCCCAATATATTTACAGTGTTGCGGGTCACCTTTTTGCATCTATGACAGTAATGTCATTCTTTAGCATTTTCAAGAAGCCTTTAAACCTTCTACCGCCCCCACTCCCCACTTATAAATCCTTTCTCTGGGAAAACCCCCTTTGTTGTTGAGCAAGTTCATGTATACTTCCTGCATACAAAGATAACATCCCTTTTCTCTTTAATAAAATTGATCTCATTTGTTTTAAAATATATATATTTATCTGGAAAAACTTAGGGGGGATGCTTACTCCATTCGTTCCTCTAAACAAGAATAAACCTCTAAAGATATTATATATATATGTATATATAAGTAATCTCTAAAGATATAATCAAAGGAACAACGAAATCAATTCTTTTGGGGTGATTCTCACTGACATCAATATAAATTCAAATCTTGAGTCATTCATAACTTTCTACAATCAACAACTCTATTCAATCCAATCCAAAAAGATGACTGATTTTTTAATCACTAAATTTCTCCAGTCATTCACAGCTTTCA
The DNA here is from genome assembly GCA_003123785.1 of Pterocarya stenoptera. NCBI lineage: Eukaryota > Viridiplantae > Streptophyta > Magnoliopsida > Fagales > Juglandaceae > Pterocarya > Pterocarya stenoptera. The sequence goes on from QEOT01006105.1 coordinate 272,193, forward strand.
ATTAGAAAGTGCATTACCTCTTTCTTTTCAACTCTATTATTGCTCATAAACCTAACTCCCTCACACCACAGGAGGAGACATGACAGAACAATAACATCTTTCTTCAATGGATTCACGTTACACAGCAGTATAATAACTATCTCGAGTTTTCAAGAACCACCACATGTTAATTCAAGTAAGAGAATGGGCAAAGGGGGTAAAAAGGACCACTATGGAGAATGCTCACCACTATGGAGAATGCTCAAAGTCTAGTATTGCATGTTGAACATTAACCAGAACATTAACCATCAATCCAGCAATTTGGTAATTTAAATGGGCAAACTACCGATAAAAAACTTGAGAACTTGAAAGGTTCCACTCAAATTCCAGCAATTATCAAGCAATAAAAAATGGAAAGAGGGTGTTTGTGTATATAAACTATTAGGTAATAGAAATCCTAGAACAACAGTTCAGGAAAATTCACAAATCAAGATATAAAAATCATAGTCATAAAAAAAAATACATGATAGGATGATGTCATCATTAAAAAAAAAGGTGATAGGATGATGTTATTAGCTCTTAAGTTTGCAATTAATCAAAAAGCTGACAAGCATAAAGAACAGTATACCTTATAATGGCTCCACTGAGTCTGTTCACCAGCTTCGTAAGAGAGTGGATTATCACTACAAAATGCAAGTTTTGCTGTGGACAGATACAGAACCCCCATTACTGGTCCAGCAGATGTCGATAGATAGCATGCATATGTCTTTAGAAGCTTCTCCTCCGGAGCCGTCTCAAAATTTTGTCGAAAAATCTTCTCATAACCACCTTCTGCCAGGACTTTTGTACTTTGAGCAATTCTTCCGACAGCAGCGTCAGCAAAACTAGGTCCGGTTTTCACTGATCAAAGAAAAGCTCGTTATATGCATCACAAACTTTCTTTTATATAGGTAATCAAGAATTTTGCTTCATAAGAAAAGAAGGCATAGCCTAAGTACACAGGATGCATACATGAGTACCTAACTAACGTTAAATGCATGATGCACCACAAATTCACAACTACTTGGATCACAACCACCACCTAGTATTGATACTTCAACCACTTGCAGCACAAAAATAACTTCAACGGAATCTTAGACAGAATGAATCATGAACGAGGAACACGGATCATAGAGTTCATAGCATTCAAAGTAATACTCACGGTGCTGCCACATGTTCCCAGCGAGATCCTCGGCCTTCTTGGTGGCCTCGACCGCCTTCTTCCCAAACTTACCGAGCACATCTTTCACCGAGTCCATTTTATCTGACAATCATTAACCTTATCACAAAAAGTTCCACAACTACTTAAAAAAACCCACACAGAATCATTATAAAAATATATATATATTCCTTAAATTTATAAAATAATCGAACCGTTAATCTGAGGAAGCCACTCACTCTTAACGGCGGATGATGGTGCCGGCGCCGGAGCCGAAGAGATGTAGGGATTCGATTCTGGCGGCAACGTGGTGGCGGCGTCCGCGCTAACCGGAGCCCTGGCTTCTGCGTGCACGGGATTCTCAAGCGGCGTTTGCGTTTGCTGTTGCGGTTTCGGTTGGGAACCCATAGGCACGTCGCTCCAGTCCTCAATCGGAGGGGGCTGGACGTCTTCTGGGCCGAGCTTAGGGTAGGGAGCGTAGTCACCAGAGTGTTGGGGGTTGTGTTTGAGATCGGACCCCGATGGTGTGGCCTGGTGGGTTTGTTCGCCGCTCATGTTTGTTCCGGTGGGGTGGGTTTGATCGGCGCTCATGCTCGTTCCGTTCAGGAAATTCTTGTGTGTGGGATATTGAAAGCTGAAAGAAGGATCGGGAATTCCGAGAATTGAAAGAGGGAAGAATCTTTGAATATCTTTGAATCGTTTGACGGTGGGGTGAAAAGCGTCAAATCGTCAAGCGTCAGGACCAAGTTGATTTGTTGCCGTTAGACTGCACTGGATCTTAGAGCCCAATTTGAGTCGGTCTAGTTTGCTTTCATGGCCTTCAACGATCATTCCTCCGGTTTTATCTTAAGCCCATTAGAGTTGGGCTCATTAAAAAACGTTTATTTATATCAAGCTAGAAAATGACAATGTTTATTTCAGCAACTTTTTTCATCAATAACTCTATTTTAAGTCATCTACATCACACATCATCTACATAATATAATTTAATTTAAAATAAATAAATTTTAAATTTTAAATTTTATAAATCAAATTATATTATGTAAATTGAACATAATAATATGTTGGATGCGTTGTTAATAAACAGATATACAATAATAATTTATCTTACGAGACTTTCTAAGTTTGCAAAACGATTGGAAAAGCCAGAGGCCACAATGCGGCGTGCATGCATTTCTTTACTAATCAAGGGCTCACATCTCAAACTATAACCAAGCACCTTTTTCTTTCTCCCAGTACAGACATATAGATGAACTTATCAAGTGGCAGAGAATCACCGAGTTCCTTACCACCTAAAAAGAGAAAGAAAGAGAGAGAGCGTAGAAAGCCCAGGTCCTATTCAATCCTTGGCTTCTACTTAGCAATAAATATTTATGGACAATGACATGATAAAATCTATGGGCCCTCAGATTTCAATATCAAATAGTGGGCAGAGGGACCGAAAGACGTTTCTCCAAAATGTATAGATATTCTTTACTTTCCTAAGAAGCTTTATGCATTTTCCACACCCTCCTTTTAGCCAAGAAGTGGCCTTTCATGGAGCTTTCCAGAATCCAGCCACCCCTCCCCCTATAGTCTAGAAAAATACAAACAAAACCTGAGCTCTGCAGATTTTAAATGCAGCCCAACCCACTGTGCCAGTTGCCACCAATAATTAAACCCGAGGTCAGCTAGAGCCAATGCATATTACAAAATACCTGTGATTTCAACTTTAGTTTGAGCTAGTTTCTTCCAAAAATTTCCCCGATTAGGGAACATATATGGCAATTACTCTGCAAACCAGTGTCCCATTTGCGCATATCTTGGTGTCTTTTACTTGCATAGCTAAAAAGGCTATGCCCCAAAAAGGAATGCGTTAAATAAAGCAACTCTGCATTTGTTCTACTTTCCCAACTTTTTCTTATTTTTTTACCATTGTGGAAAACTCATGGATTCCCAACGCCAAGCTAGCTTTGTAGCTTTATCATCTGCTCACCTCTGTGTAAAATTGTATTGTCAATCTGTAATCCCAGTTTACAGTGAAGTGACCATTTGTGACTGATGCTATATTTAAAAGGTGATGCTTAACATATTTATTATAAAAAAAAGAAGATGATTATACATATAGAGAGAGAGAGAAGATTCCTATACGTATGGCGTTCTGTTATATATCTGTAATTTAAACGATATTCTTTTAGGTTATTTAGTACTGTTTTAAGCTAAATCCAGATTCTCAATCCCACAATTGAGACAAACAATAAACAATCTACACGAACACAAAGTAGAAGAGGGATATCTGCTTCTGACGCAGAGAGAGAGAGAGAGAGATCACTTACTTTTACTCCCCTTTTGTTTTATTTTTGTTGTCTAAAAACAATATTAAAAAAGGATTAGCTCTAGAAAGAAAGAAAAACCCCAAACTTAAAAAGTGCAACGAGAATCAAGAATCTTCTTCTTTAATTTTATTTAATTTTCATGAGTATATATAACTTTATTTTGTCTTCTATTTTTACTCATAAAAAACTATTTCAAAGAAGAAGGAGAAGAAGTATGTCTGAGTAAGGGTCCATCTAGATAATGAGATAAGATAAGATGATTTTAGATGAATTGAATAAAATATTATTTTTTAATAATATTATTATTTTAAAATTATTTATATAAAAATTTAAAAAAATTAGAATAATAAAATAAAATAAATTATTTCTATATCTAAACGAAAGATAAATTACCTAGTATCGTTGGAGACAATGATAGGAGAAGCAGCACAGGTAATATACAGTGATTGCCCTTCAGGCAGCACATTATCACCAACTTATGAGCCCAATGAAAAGACCCAAAAATATGAACTTGGACGGTTGGACCACTGCCATCTCCAATGATTCTGCTTTGTATTTTTCGAGTTTTTTTTTCTTCCTTCTTTTTAACTTACCAATAATGGCCAACTACGAGCTTGTTTCGCAGTGCTAGATAAGTCACACCTGATACGTAAAGTGCTAATTGACTGGCATTACTTTCTTCTTCTTTTTTACAAATACACAAACAGAGAAAATAATTAAATAAAATTGTGATCAGTTCCCATCATAATTTTGAGCTCTCCTTTTCACATAATTACAGAATTTACTTTTTCTTTGAATTCATATGCAGTGACAACTTTTTGGGTAAAAGAATGTACCTTTTTAGAGAGTCTTGGGAGACTGGAAGTACTACTTTTGCTATTTGTTTACTAAAAATAAATTGTTTTGTAAGACCTGACTATTATTTGTTGGATAACCAAAATATTTTAAAGCAACGTTCGTTTAGATAATGGAAATATTTTATTTTATTATTATAATTTTTTAAATTTTTTATATAAAATATAATAAATAATTTATTTTTTTAATTTTTAAAATAATAATCATATTTAAAAAAATAATATTTTATTTAATTTTTAATTTTTATTTCAATTTACCACATTTCAACTCACTTTTGCAGCTAATTAGAGATGGCTCTAGTGCATGTCCAAATTTTCAATTTGGGCATCTACTGCCACCGGAAACCGGGACAAACGGTCTTTAATCTTAACAAAAATAAACTCAACTATTCATTGGTTTTAGGAAACTTTTAGTACGATCCGAGTCCAATTTTGTAAAAAGTTGTACTTTTTTCCATTGCACTTAAATACCTGTACTTTATAACGTGCGTTAAATTTGCCGTCAAAATATGCAAAGTACAAATATATCATGGTTGAAGAAAACATGAGACTTTATTCCCGCTTTATTTTTTAAAATAATAATAATAGTATATAATATAGTGATAAATCCAATTCACTTTATATCAACGAAATACAATCTGCCATAACAAATCAAGAATAATCGCTGCTGGTGTGTCTTTACATCTAAGTACTAGACAGCTGAATTATAAGCTCACAATTTTATCTTAGTAAATCACTTGTAAAAAATACCATGTATCTCATCCAATGTTTTAAATTCCGCTCCGATTATTATTTCAATTGAAGTGGCGTTTCAGGCCAGATGGGTGCCAAACATGTTTTCCCATCTGTCAATAGGAACATGCCACGTAGGCATTTCCATGGGAGAGTGAAATAAAAGATAATGTACCGAATCTCGTTTTATGACTTAATTGAATCACCTATCTCATTCTTTCTCCCTCTCCCTTCCCCATCTGCATTCCTTTCTGTACCGAGCCCTAACCCCTTGCTTTCTCTCCCTCTCGAGACCCCGCTGCACGCCACTCCACTCTCGACGGAACCCTAGCCCTCTCCTAACAGAGTTGAGAGCCCGAATCTCCTAACATTTTTTTCCATCTTTCATTTCATACAGACAGATGCTAAAATTCCACTTATTGATGTCACATATGCTAAGACCTTACAATCTTTTTATGCATGCATGCATGCTATTTTATGTATTTAGCATTAACATTAGGCTTTAAACCAGCATGTTAGTAAACAAGAGTCATGTATTCTTTGTTCTTTGTGAGATATATCATGGCATATCAGTAACAAAACTAACCAGCACACAATTTCTAAAATGACCAGCCCTAAACTTGTAAATCCTAAGCATGATAGTCTCCAACAAGGGAGCAACTTGTATACAATAATCTTCATTTTTTACCAAAAGGGCAAAGACAATACAAATTGAAGGAAATCGTTGCAATGTGTACAAATGTTATTCCCAACTAATTTAATTTTTATGTTAATCTTCATTAGGCAAGATTGTTGTAGGAACACAAATTGATGAAAATCGCTACACCAAACAAATTTTTTTTTCACCTTTCAACCTGAAGATGATTTGGCTTAGCGCATAAAGGAACACAGATGGAGGGGGAGGGAGAGGGGGAGGGAGAAAGAGAGAATGAGAGAGGTGATTCGATCGAGTCATAAGACGAGATTTGGTGCATTAGCCTTCATTTCGCTCTCCCATGGAATGCCTACATGGCATGTTCCTATTGGTCGGTAGGAAAACATGTTTGGCACACATCCGGCCTGAAGCTTTTTCCTTTCGATTTAAGTATTGGAATGAGATATTTCGATACCAAAGCGTTCCGATGTACTGTTTCAATATTAACTATATTATATATACATATTTATATGTATATATAAACTAATAACTAATAGGATAAATGTATATGTAAGTATGTATCATGTATGTGTGTGTATATATATAGAAGAATTGACAATTTATAAAATGAATATATGTTGAAAAAATCATAAACTGAGCCGAGACACGAAAAAAAGGACAAAAAAATGGTTAAATTATTAAAAATAATGATATTTAAAAAAATAGAGAATGAGGAGACATATTTAAAGTTATAAAAAATTAACATTATATAAATATATTTTATATTCTAGAATTAATTAAATGTTATTTCGATTTAAAATTTATAAAAATGTCATCTAAGCAAAAGAAAATTACAAAATTGCAATTAAAATATTCTGGAATGGAATATGATCAAGAATGGCAATCCCAGTCGAAATGGCTGGGATTTGTCCGACTGGGATTTGACTGGAATGGCAAAAAGGGATCAGATTTTAGAGTGAAACAGAACAATGAGGTATAATGTATTGGATACTGCACCAGAACGGAAAATGCTGACCGAAACGAAATAGAAATTGAAACTATAATCTCATCTCCTAATTGTTATCCAGTTCATTTAATATTACTATTTATTATTTCTATGATGAATAAAAAGCCTAGTGTGACGAGAGATAAATGATATTTACAGTTATAGAATATACAAACGACACACACTCATTTTCGAGAAAAGTGAGTAAACATATGACCTAAATGAATAAATTAATTTTTTAATGGTAGACTCTACTCTTTTTCAAAATGAGTTCGTGGCGCTTATATAACTCGTAACTACATCTAATATTATTCGTGAGTAATAGATGTTGAATTCTAAACATAATAAAAAATATTTGGGAATATTATGATTGCTCCCCAAATATACGAACAACCGTAACAATTGTTTCACTCCTATGCCTTGGGGATCCGATTTAGGCACATTTTTACTAGATTTCTTGAAAAGTGAATTTAGTTACAACCCTATTTTTAGGGATTCATATGCGTATGCTCATATGGCTCAAGACAACAATTTGTTCACTGTCTCAACCACCTATCCCATCACTACATGTAGGAGTGTAAAAATACCGTCTGGATTGAAAAAATTGACCGAACTATTTCGTTAGCGTCTAGCTAGTTTTGTATCCAATAAATACAGAAACTTGGAGTTTTGCCAATTTTGTTGCTCGCCACTCAACAAAATGGACAATTCTGTTTAACACCTCCTAATCCTTTCCCTTTTCTTCCATCCAAATACGTTCTCGAGTCAAGTATTTGACCTTGACATAACTTTGATCAATCATTAATGAAATTACTAATAAATCCATGTTACATTTTGCAATCATTCTCCACATTTATAGATTTTGGGTTTTGAAAGACCAAAATCAAACTAATATGGAAAAATAAGGTAGCCAACAATATGCAAGTGGCTGCTTAGGAAAAGCTAAAAAACACAAAAACAAAAACAACGACAACAACATCTCAACTAGCTAATGTCTCATTATTGTGGTTTAAAGATTCTCCTCGATCGAGATGTTATGTTGCACCCTTCAAATCTTCTTTTTTTTTTCTCCTGTCTTAAACCATATATAATTATATATATATATATATATAAATAAATATGACGCCTCAATGAAATATTGGTGTTTATTCATGTGAACACAAAAGTCTGAAACACCGGCCTCCAAGCACGCTGCTCTTTTGTACCACATGGAATCCCACCGCCCAGGTGGCCCTATGTAGACCTTATTACTATTGGCAAAAAAAAAAAATAATAAAATAAAATAATAATAATAATAATAAATGGATTCCACAAATAATAATAAATAAATAAAAAAAAAAAAACATGATCATATGAAGTTATATTAATTAATTGTGTAATATCTTTTTATGACCGTAATACTTCTCAAACAAAAATAATATATACTAAATTCCATGATTTGTTCTACTTTCTAGTTACTATCACTTCCTTAACACCCACGCAGAAAATATATCAGTTTCTATATAATTTTTTAGATTCAACGCGTCCCTGATAGTTGCTTGAATTAAGTATATGGTATCTTTACCACACTATGATCATGATGCGGATTCACTTGCAATGTGGTCATTTCATGGCAATTTCCTTTTGAATTGGCATGCATGCAGCTCCTGATCATCTCCCGTTTTGAGTTATTCTGAAATTATTTGCGGATGATTTTTTGTTTAATTAAGTTATATGAACTAAACGGCCACTTGTATGTCAGAATATTATAGCACTATAAGAAAGAATATTTGGTCAAAACTATGTTTTTTTAGTACTATTATTGGAGTATGAGCGATTAATGGACAAACCTCTACTGATTGTATGGCAAAATTATGGTTGCCATAGATATATATATTTCACTATTTTTCAACATAAAATTATACAAATTTTAGGTGTAACTGATTTGGTTCGGTCCGGTTTTGGACATATTTTAAAATTGAACAGTTATATACTTGTTTTAATATTTAAAGAACTAATATTACACTTGTTACAACCCTAAATCAGTACTTTTGATTTTACCGGTTTCAGTCAAATTCAGTCTGATTTTTCCGGTGATATAGTATTTGATTATGTATGTTAGTGATAATATGCTAGTGATAATATGTTAGTGATATCTTATTTATATATTTGGTTATATATGTTAAAGATAATATGCTTGGTTACATATATGTTGGTAATAATATGATGGTTACATATACTTTTTATACAAGTGTATATGATCAAATGTATAAAAATGTATTTATAAACAAATATATATTATAATTTATCATGCCATAAAATGTATTTATGCTTAATATATATATAGTTTATATTAATAACATATGATAAAATGTTCATGCTTAAAATTAAAATTTTATGTTATAAAATTAATTTTTTTAATGATAATATTATATTAATTAGCAATTTAGCATATAATATACAATTATTTTATATATAATCATATATATTATATATAAAAATTATACATAATACAAAAATTCATATATATATAAACCGGTCCGATTTGGTTTGATGTAAAAAAAAGAAAAAAAGGAACCAAAATGGTTTTAACCAATTTAAAAATAAAAATAAAACTAATACCGGACTGGATCGGTTTTGAACGAAACCAAACTCATTCAGTTCGGTCCAATTTTCTAATTCATCGGATATTCTTTTCCGCCACCTACAACTGATCGGCCATGATATATTGGATAATGGGAAATATGCATTGCTAATAGAAAAATGCGAGTATGGGTAAAATGCTCGTTCATAAAAGTTAAATAAGATTTGGATCAGTATATGTATGAGGTATAAAAAGGATTTAGATCACGCTTCATTTGCATAAGATTTAAAAATATAAGTAATTATAAAATTAAACACTTTTTACAACTTTATTTTAAATATACGATGTTTATATAAAATTGGAAATTTGAATATTAAAATTTTTATATTTTAATGAAGTGATATTGTCCTATTGGTTAGTTAAAGGATAAGTCGTATATAAATAGTTGTGTAAATATCATTATTTAATAAAACGAACAAAATGAAACATCTAATTACTGCCGTGTTGAATAAATAATATTTTTTATTTTGTCGTCTAATGTAAACAATGCATATTTTTCCTGCATGATTGAATAGTTGCCCAATATGAATTATCTCATGGTCTGAATCTGCAAACGGGGGAGCGTGAAATCAACATCGGAGATCTAACGGGGAAAGACCGTACGTACGTGCATGATGCTTGGAGTCTTGGAGAGATCAGAGAAGAGTGAGGATGAGAAATAGCCAAGTCACGATTGTGGAATTAAATATTGGTTCTAAAAAAGTACCTCTAACTAGTAACTCCATTGAAATTGTAGTTTATATAATATTCTCCAAATAATTGCGACAACTCGAATGCATTATCTTATCACTTTGGAATCCAATACGTCTCCTTCAATTTTAATCAATAGTTAATTCCTCACATAAATTAACAACACGGGTAGTGTGTCTTTCCACCCATACACAAATTATAAGAAAGAAAAACTCTAGATACAACCGGTTTGAGGACTCGGTGTTGAACCGGTGCCCATGTGACAAAATGAAAACGGCGTTGTTTTCGTTTAAACTAAAAACGGCCACCCTACTTCTCAAAACTGCTCGTATGCTTTGCCATGATTTCAACCTCCCACGAATTCTTTCCCCCTTTTCCTTCTCTGAATCCCCACTGACCCCTTCTTCCTTCCCCCAATTTGAATCACAGATTTCTATCGATTCAGCACTCATTAGTCTTTCGAAATAAGGGGAAAAAATGCTAAATTCGGAGACAGATTTTTGGAAAAGACGAACAAGAAGAAAATAATGAGGTTGAAAAGAATAAGACGGGAGGTGAAGAGGGTGAGAGAAACGAAGAGTAGCAGTGTTTTGGACTTTGCCCAAACAACCAGAATCCAAAAACTTGATGTGTAGTAGTCCTCGAAGCCATAAAAGCTACTTATCTGCACTAGTTTAGTTTCTGGTTTTGGTTCAGGCCTCAATCTTTTTTATCCGGTTTGAAACAAATATAAAGAAGTGAGAAAAAAAATATCTAAAACCTAGATTTAGAGATCTGATTCATTTTGAAATGGGGTTTTGTTGTTTTCTCTCTTTCTTCTGATGTGAGCTGACATTATTCGCACACAAAAAGTTTGCTTGTGCTCTTTTGGGAATATGGTCTCTGTGTAGGGGCAAATGTGGTTGCAAAGTCTGATGCTCATGGATTTTTTTTTTTTTTTGATATTATTGGTTGACGTGGCAGACTGTCAGCCTGTTACGCGCTAGGTTCTCAGATCGGTTGTATATAGAAGAATTGTAAGATTGGATCTAAATTAACTTTATTAGGCCCGGTTTGGATACAAAAGGTCTTTCAATTCATCTCATTTAATTATTACAACTTTTTTAAATTTTTACACAAAATATAATAAAAAAATTCAACTTTTTCAAATCTCAAAATAATAATAATATTAAAAAATAATATTCTAACAATACTTTATTCAACTTTTAACCTTTATCTTAACTCATCTAATCTCAACTCATTATCCAAACATGAAAAATGCTAGAGGTAGTCAGTGTGTGCAAGCGGCATGCAAACAATGCTGACATGGAAAATTAAAAACGGTGCCGTTACACGGTCCACACAGAGATACCCCGTAAGTCATCCCTAACCTAAAGACACATCAGTTTTCTCTTTCTCTCGATTTCTCACATTCCCGCTGCACCAACCCTAATGTTTTAGCCCCCTTAACAACCACCATTGAAAACCCAAGAACCCAGCCGTAAACCAAGTAGAGCCGCCACTGGGCATCGCCGAAAGGTCCTTGTTTTTGGCTCCTCAAAACAGGCACATACTCCTTTACGTAAAACACTACACCACCACCACCAAGAGTCTCACCACGTCGGGATCTCACATGCTCCTCTGCATCGCTGACCACCGTGAACCCACTTCGGAAAACACCACCCTTAATCTAATCGAAGAACCTCTATTTTTGCATCTTAAAACAGAGTACTTCATCTCGTTCTTTTTTTGCATCTCAAAACAGAACACTTCATCTCGTTCTTTTTTTGCATCTCAAAAGATAGTACTTCAATCTCATCGACTGACCTCTCTTTCTCTCTCTCATCACTCTCTCTCTCTCTTACACGCCCCAAAGCTTAACCTCAATTTTCTTGGGCTTCTTGGGCTCTAGAGGCGGAAGCTTCTCCACAATCACAGTCAACACGCCATCCTAGCAAACTGTCGAGATAGCATCTGCATTGGCATTCTCCGGCAGCACAAACTTCCTCATGAACTTGCCCACCCTCCTTTCCATCCTCACATACTTTGCTCCCTCTTTCTCCTCCTCCCGTTTCCTCTCATAGCTTATCACGAGCACATTGTCGTCCTTTACCTGGACCTTAATATCCTCGGACTTGAGCCCCGGCATGTCTATGATGAAGACATAGGAGCTTGGGTACTCCTTGACATCGACGGGAGTGGCAGCCATGGCCTTGGCATCAAGCAAGAAAGTGCGCTTATGAGTGTTGAAGGAAGACTTGTCAGTGTCATCGGCCAGGTCCATCATCTGTTGCAGGGTGGAGAACAGTGGAGAATCTACACCCATGATTCTGAAATCTATTTCTCTGTTCTAAGTGGCTTGTTTCCGATGATTTATCCCTTGCTCCGCCGCACGCCTCATTCCCTTCGAGATTTGGCTTGCTATTTTTAGTTGTGGTTTCTCTGTTTTGGTCTCATAAGCAAGAAACGAAAATGGGTTTAGTCTCAATTTTCGTATTCGTAATGGTTTTCATGTTTTTTTTTTTTTAATATAAACTGACGTGGCATTTTTCATGTCAGCCGACTGCACAACGTCTACATGAGACAACAATACATAAAAGAACTCATCCAAGCATTTCCTTAATGTATTTGATTTTTTTTTTTAACATGAATGTTATACGCTGCTCATTCATATGAAAAATTACAATGCATATCTTTCAACACAAGACCATGAATAGAATGGTTTGAAAAAAAAGAAAAAAAAAAAAAAAAAAAAAAAAAAAAAAAAA
>QEOT01006107.1:0-21495 GCA_003123785.1 Pterocarya stenoptera
ATTGCATCTTATATGTCATGAACGGGGGCAGGTAACCTTGTGTTGCATGTCCCGACGCTTCGGATGTCCGTCCGATCCCAAGCGGAATCTGGGGGCGTCACACTAGGAGTACGTACCATAAACCCTAGGCCAATTTGAGAGTTATAAGAATATATGCATTTCTTGTAGAACCTTAGAAGTTAAGTCGAAGGTATAGAAGGCTTGAAGCCTTTGGGCCTAACTTGGTAAGAGTGAAGGCCTTTGGCCCAACCTTAGAAAGACTTGTTTTTTGGACCCAAACTTGGTAGGTCTTTGAGGCCTTAGATGAGCCCTCAAATCTGTACATAGGGGCCATTCAATAACCCACAATCAAGCCTCATAGAAATTCAAGACTTGGTAGGATAGCCTTGACCCAGGTATGAGGAAGGCCTAAGGCTTTTCAGCCAAGCTTGGCATAGATTTCACCCATGGCCCAATTATGTCAAGGTAAGCCTTTCAAGCCCCATCTTTGTGGATCTTGAAGTCTCTTTTAATCTCTCAAAATATGGAAACAAGGCCTTCATTCATTCAAATCCAAAAGTCCTTGGACCATTAACCCACACTCAAGGCCCTTTTAAGCCCACAAGGCCCAAAGCCCTTTTTTTTCACTCTTCAAATTGAAAGCCCAATGCACCATGCCATAGGTTTTCTTAAGCCCAATTCATACCCTAAGTTCCCAAATTAAGTTTTAAAATTTGTTAAAATATTAATCAACTTACCCAAGATTAGTGATCTTTAAACCATGTTTTGAAATTTAATTTTCTTTCTTAATCTTTTTTCAACATTTTGATCTGAAATTTTCTTATTTTATTACTCAATTGCATCACTATCAGATCATACTAAAACTCTAAATAAACCTCCACACATGTCATTCGAGGAAATGACATATCCCCAAAACTACACCAATTGGAACACATGTGTGCCCCTTGAGTGTATGGATTGTTTTGCCATTAAGCCCAATATTTTTATGCCTTTTTCTCAAGGGAACTATGGTCCTTAAACACCTCATGAGACCTCTTTGAACCATACCAATCCTTGGATGAGTTTGGTTTCAAGAACCAAACCAAAACACCAAACCATTTGCACCTAGAAAGCTAGTTGGTTGCAAACTGATTTGGTTGAGTTTCATCAAACCATTTGCCCTTGGCTGAGCCGCCACCCCATGCCACCACCTTAACCACCCAATACCCAAGAGGTCCTCATGGTCATCATGACCATTTGACTCAGATTTCCCACCCAAAGAAGACACAAAACTGAAATCTGCCTAAGGAAACTAGCATTGAACCCGTTTGCTTGTGTATGATGATTTTGTGTTTTTCTTTCTTTTCTTCTGCACCACGACCAGACCAGCTTTCTTTAGGCTCAGTATAGCAGCTGTATAAGTGAAATCATGGTGGTTTAGGACACTGTTTTGGTCTGCACAAGATGACACAAGCTGGTGGATTGAAATCTAGAAAATGCAATCAACACTCCACCTCCCACCTCCACCACTCACATTTACTTCCTTGGAGCCAAAACCAACATCCCCCTCCCCTCTTAGAGCCTATAAATACCTCCCTCACTTCCTCATTTCTCCACACCTCTATTCCAAGCCTTATCTTGAGTCTTGAGAGCATTTTTCCCCCTTAGTGAGCAATAGAGTGAAACCGAGTGAAGTTTTTGAGAGTTCTTGAGTGAAGTTGTTTTGGGAGCTTTAAGGACCACAAAAATTGTAAGTTCTCTTGCCCTTGATCTTATTTTACATAGTTGTGATTTTAAGTGTTGGAGGAATTTTTAGATGAATTAGAAAAAGTTACCATGCTTGATTCAAAACTGGGCTCATTAAGGATGGTTTAAGTGTTTAAATTGTTTAAGTGGAAAGTTTAGCTATAGCATGTCTCAAGTATGTTTTGATATGATTTATTAATGTCTTAGAATGATCATGGAAGGTTTGATTTTTTATTAGAAGCATGACATGATAGGTTTTAATTCTATCTTGTTTTGATCATCAAAATATGCATGGATTTTAAGTAAGTTTGTGGATTAAGGCATGAACCCTGATTTGTTTCACCTAGACTTGATGATTAAGCATTTAGAAGATGTTGTGATTAGGATAAGAATGAAAATACATTCTTTGGGTGAATTAGGAAAGCATGCCTTGGTGATTTAGGCTAGAAACATCAAACTTGATTATTGAATGATTAAGTGGAAAGTTTAGCTATAGCATGTCTCAAGTATGTTTTGATATGATTTATTAATGTCTTAGAATGATCATGGAAGGTTTGATTTTTTATTAGAAGCATGACATGATAGGTTTTAATTCTATCTTGTTTTGATCATCAAAATATGCATGGATTTTAAGTAAGTTTGTGGATTAAGGCATGAACCCTGATTTGTTTCACCTAGACTTGATGATTAAGCATTTAGAAGATGTTGTGATTAGGATAAGAATGAAAATACATTCTTTGGGTGAATTAGGAAAGCATGCCTTGGTGATTTAGGCTAGAAACATCAAACTTGATTATTGAATGATTAAGTGGAAAGTTTAGCTATAGCATGTCTCAAGTATGTTTTGATATGATTTATTAATGTCTTAGAATGATCATGGAAGGTTTGATTTTTTATTAGAAGCATGACATGATAGGTTTTAATTCTATCTTGTTTTGATCATCAAAATATGCATGGATTTTAAGTAAGTTTGTGGATTAAGGCATGAACCTTGCTTTGTTTCACCTAGACTTGATGATTAAGCATTTAGAAGATGTTGTGATTAGGATAAGAATGAAAATACATTCTTTGGGTGAATTAGGAAAGCATGCCTTGGTGATTTAGGCTAGAAACATCAAACTTGATTATTGAATGATTAATGAAGATTAAGATTTTTAGCCATGATTAAGTGTTGAGATGAACTTGCTCACCAAATGACCTTTATCATATCATTAAGGACTATAGTGATTGTTTATGACTAAAGAGGATTTCATATGCATACATTCATAGGGATCAATAGTTGAAATCACACTTAGGCATCAACTATAGTGCATGACACGGGTTGGGATTGTTTGAGCTAGTTCCACTTTAAATTTACAATTCTAAAAGTATGGATTGTTTTATAATATCAAAAATATGAGGTCCATGAAGTTTGGTTGAATTTGAGGTTTGTTTGTAAATAGTAAAAATTTAGGACCTTAATGGCAATTTTTGATAGTTTAGGAGTATTTTGTAAATACTCATTTTTGAAACCTTTTGATTATGAACGCCTTCCATAGTAGTACAAATCCTAACTTACTATGAATTTATTTTCAGCCACTATGATATTTTCAAACTCGAGAAGTTTGTAAGTTAGCTTCTAACTTACTCTTAGATAATTTATTTGTGATTCTTGTGTAAACACCACATTCATATCAAATATCATTTTGAGCATGAAATATCATATGATACATCATTGAGCATTTGATTACTTGTTTACATGACATATGAAATTCTCACAATTTTTAACATATTATATAGAAATGTCATTTTGAAAACTTGCCACATATGCACATGTCATGAAATACATTTTTCAAGCATAGCATGAAAATGAATTTTTTCATGGCCCCGAAAGCTAGGATGGGGAATTATCCTAGTGGAACTCCTATGTCCACTCTAGAGTCAGTAAAAATGAAGTGACAACCCTTAAGTTGACAAATAATAGTCAACAGGTTTCGAATGGGTTCTTTTTAAAGAACAATGGAGTGAAGTCAAATATTATAATACCTAAAGCTGGTGGGTATATATGTTATGATGTTATGTGATATTACCAATGCAATGAGAACGATGTCTGCAGAAAAAGTTGAAGTGTCAACATGAGTTGTTCTACGGTCACCAGCAGGTGCTTACAGTGCATATGGGAAACCATGTTGCTACCATACATATGTTAATGATGGCTTTAATAATGATGAAATGTTATGATTTTTTTTAAAGCAATGAGGTATGAAATGTTCTCTTTCTAAATGTCATGTTTTTTCAATAAGAAAGTGAATATGTTCTCTAAAAGAGAAAATACATTAAAGTTTTTCTGAAAATGTTGAGGAACCTAGATGGGAGACAAATACGAATTTGTTTTCTGCATATCATTGCATGCATCTCATATTTATCATTAATCATGCATATCTTATCTTTGTGCAAATGGGTTATTTAACTTACTGAGATTTCAAGTAAATTTCACCCTTGTGGACCCACTATCATCCCCCCAAAATGATAGAAGTTGTGTCATGACCAATAGAGGAAGAACCAAAAGGACCATTGGATACAGATAGTTGAAGAGGAGCCAAACCATGAGTGAAGACTAGATATAATTTTGATGCTCATAAGTATTGTCTCTTCATACTTCAGAGCATATGAAATAGTTGATCTAACCATGGAACTTGGATTAAGTATTTTGTATTAAAGAAATTCTATTCTTAAATTTGAACTTATGTGATTATTAATGTTATTGGGATGTTTTAGTTTATTCTGGAATGAGTTATAACTAATCACCCTTATTCCGCTGCGATTATTGCATACTGCTAGTTGCATACTAAGATGAATTGCATATTAACTGTCATAAATGGTGGTATGTAACCTTGTGTTGCATGTCCTGATGCTCCAAGTCTCTGTTCCATCCCAAGGGAGGTTTTGGGGGTGTCACAGGGTAACTCCATCAAATGGCTTCAAGACCAACAACTGATTATCAAATAAGCATGGCTTGCCCTCCAATACTCTCTGTCTATCCTTCTGATTCTCAAAGGTTACTACAAATGTATTTGGAATTATGTCATAGAAGGTGAACGATCCCCCCAGCCTCCAGATCTTGTTCATAGTTGATCAAATCACCTCTTTATTTATCTTTTGATCAGATAACAATTTGCCTACCAGACTTCTGTTACCCTCATCTGTCACCTTGTTCATATACTCTGTATTTACCTCAATTACCTCATTCTCCTGCTCCGTAAGATGAATTTTATCCCACTGTTTCACCAAATCCTCCATTAACGCCGACCACAGTCTTATGAGTAAATAAAACTACGGAAGACTCCTCCTCCCTCACTTAGCAGAGTGAGCCAAGACTTTCCCTTCACCTGGGCTTTCTCCTCAAAGGAAGCTCTGAGAAGACTCAAACTCTTAATAATTTGATATTGAAGAATGTAATTTTTATTTTTATTTTTTTTGTAATTAATTATTTTGTCTCAAAAAAGAGACCGTATTACGAATAAAGCACTGTTAAAGAAGCGGAAACACGACACCTCCATCTGTTTCAACTCTAAGCCAAGGACAACGTGGCATATCTAAATTCAAATCCTTAACGTTAGTTGTTTTTAATGGGACATTTGATTCAAGGAATCTAACATTCACTAGTTTGGCATCAAGGCTAAAAGCCCAACACCTTTGAATCCGGTCCCCATGAAAGCCCCAATCCAAATCCAAGGAGAACCCGCTTTCCTCTTTTCAAAAGAGGAGATGTTAATGGCTGAACAATTTGGTTCTGAAATTTACCCAAGGAAGACCCTCCCTAGAGTTGATTAAGTTGCACATCCTCAACAAGTGGGGCTTGCTAACATCCCTACAATTGGCATCTTGGATGCGAGGCACATCATGGTGCACATGAAGAACAACGAAGATTTTGCTAAGGCTTGTGCAAGGGAGTCTTTATTTTTATTTTTTATTTTTTGAATCATTGGGCAAGGGAGTCTAGGGATATGGAGAGTTACCCATTTCGAGCATTCAAATTGACTCTAAACTTCAATGGGAAGGAGGAACCACTGTTCACATAAAAATATCTACAAGTGCACATAATCATAATAACTAACAAGTAAAGTATTTTAACAGAAAACGAAAGTCAAACCCACAAAGATTAATTACGCTATTGGGTATTAAAATTTACTAAATTAATTACTATTTGGAAAATCGAAATTTGAAGAATAGATTATCTAAATTAAACTGAACAAAATAGCATTAAAATTAAGATTTTAAAAATAGTAAGAATAGATCTAGAGCGTTTGATTTCACCTAACAAATCCCACACAATTTATTATTCATTGTTTTAAAATTCCAATTATCCCAAGTTGATGATAAAGTCCCTTAATTATTCAAAATTTTTTCTTCAACAATACTAAAAATATCTTCAATTAATAACTTCATATCTCTATGTAAATTTAACTAATTGGAGACTCATTAAGTTCTTTGGATTTGACTTGAAAATCACACTAATCGCGGTAAAATATCTCTACTTTCGCTCAACTAATGGTGCTTAATTCTAGAGCTCTAATCACAAATCACCTCTCGGTCTCATTGCGATTAAATAGATCAGACTACATCAAACCTCTAGAAAATAAAATTAGTTCTTAACGAAATTGAAAAGAAAAAAAATAAAACTAGTGTTCTACGTTTGAGTCGGTTGATGAAGTATGCAGCTCTTGCCTCTACTCCCCAGATTCGTCTCCGTGAAAGAAACTTAAAGATTAAACTCTGGAATATTGGATTCTAAAACTCAGACTTTCCTTTTATTCATCCCACAAACTGAGATTAAATAGATGTCAAAACTTCAAATGATGAAACAAGATAAATGCAGCTACAATCTAGTCTAAAAATCTGGAAAAAAAAAATAGTTTCTAAAGATAAATAGTAATATAAAAGAATATTATACTAAGAATAATGAGATTATCTAAAATGGAAGATTCGGTGATATGAAGCTTGAATTGCAGAGCTTGGGAGGATTTCACCGGATAAATGTTATGTGCCCTGAATATAACTGGTTTCCTTGGCCAATGGCCGAGATATAAGGTTCCCGACCGAGATGAAAGACCTCTCTCACCAACTTACCGAGTGGTAAAGCTACTTGCCTTTGCTAGTTGTTGTCTATAATGTCATTTAGGTTGGTTGCTTAAGTTGGTCGTTTAGACTAGTCGTCCAATCTTCTCGCCCAGGAGGTAAAATATCTCGCTCATCGCCTAACTCGTGTCACCATTTGTCGATCTGTATTCATAGTCTCTTATTTTGTACCAAAATGATCTCCTTTCGCACTAAATCTTCTCATTCCTTCAAATCCAAGAAAATAAAGAAAAATATATAGAAATAAAATAAAATCAATAGTATTAAAGGAAAAATAACAGTTTTCATAAATGAAAGAGTAATAAAAATTACATAAAAATAAGCCTCATCAAATACCCCCAAACTTAAGCTTTGCTCGCCCTAGAGTAAAGAAAAAGAGAAAAGCAATTAAAACAAGCATTGGTTTGATTCATAAAATTGATTGCCTCAAAGATTGCCTGAAGTTTATAATTCAAAGGAATCATTCAAGATCAATCAAGTCCAAAAGTTAATTCAAAACTCAATTCCACTACATTATCCATGTTCACATTCATGCATACCTATCATTTTCACTTCATCATTAGCTCATCGAATAGTTTTATGCGAACAAGTAAATAAATAATGGATCTCTAAACATTCCATAGGCTTGCTTTTCAAATCACTCTCCACTAATGTAGAACAGAAACTATCGCTAGGGATCAATTGGTCTTTATTAAGCTTGTAATGTAAGGCTAGAGTGAGAGCTACAAAGAAACGATAGAATTCAAACAAAGCAAGAAAACTTAAGTTTGAACACCAATAGAACAAATAAAGCATTCTCAGAAATATCTCTTCTCAATCATTGTGAATCTCTCAACATACATCTCTTTATTGTACTTTCAAGTTTCTCTATTTACCCTTCTATTTGGAAGGTCAGACATTCTTCTTCTTCTTCTTCTTTTCTTTTATTTTTTCTTTTTTTGACAATAACTCATACCTTTTCGACTGCCTTTGTGTATGACTCTCGTCGGCCTTCTCTTGTCGGCCACACAGTAGACGAGTTGACTTTTCACACTCTCAAACTTATGATTTTGACAATATAGCTATAATTAACTTTACTTGTAGACCTTCTACCTCTCTTGCCTTTCATGCTCTTGTGAGTTTGTAATTTTGTGTAAACTTAGTTCTCTTGAAAGGTAAGAAAATCAACGTTTAAGCTTAAATAGGGTAGAGAATATTGGGTTTACAAGAAAGGAAAGAAATATAAGGCCAAAATATAATTCAATAAAGCTCAAAGGGGTCGCTAGGGATAAAGAATGAAAAGATTTAGTGTAAAAATAAAAAGAATATTTAGTGCAAAAAGAGAGCATTTTAGTATAAAAGAAGAGACTATGAATCCAGACCGATGAAAGGTAGCGAGATCTAAATAGAGCCAATGAGATTTGGGAGAGGAGTCTTGTCCTGTGGGCAGCAAAGCGTTTCTCTCGCCCAAAGGTGAGAAGACTTACCTCTCGATAGGCGAGGAGACTCGCGACTAGAAGGCGCGAGGACTTGACAAGAAGGCTCTAGGCAGTTAGATTGGGCAACTAGTCTAAACGATCAACTTAAAAGATCAACCTAAATGACATCGTGGGCAACAACTAGAAAAGGTGAGAGAAGTCTTTCATCCCAGTCGGGGGTCTTTCCACTAGGTAGGTGAGGAGGGGGCCTTGTGGTCCTTGTGACCTCCACACCCGCTCATCTGTGACATCCACGCCCATTCATCTGTGACATCTACACCCGTTCAGTTGTGAAATCCACGCGAGTTATATTCAGCGCACATGGCATCAACTTGGTGGAATAATTCCTCCCGACCAGGATCAATCCACTGTTGACCACCAAACCCAAGTTCCACAATGAATCTGTTGGCAACCAAATCCTCCCGACTCTACAATTTAAGCCACATATCACTGAATCTTCCATTTTAGATAATCCCATTATTCTTAGGATAATTTCCTTTTACATTAAGATCTATCTTTAGAAATTATTTTCTAGATTTTTAGGCTAGATTGAAGCTGTAGTTATCTTATTTCCAAATTTGAATTTTGACATCTATTTAATCTCTTCTTGTGTAATGAATAGGGGGTCTTTTGTTTTTGAGTTTTTAGTTGAGTTTTAGAGAGTCTGAGTTTAGGGTTCCAGCTTTTATTTTTGAAGTGTTCTTTCAATAAAGAGAACTAGAAGGCAGAGGCGAGAGCTGAATGCTTCATCAACTGACTTCAACAAAGAACACTAGTTTTATTTTTTTTCTTGTTAATTTTATTATGAACTAATTCTATTTTCTAGAGTTTTGATGTAGCCTAGCATTGAACACACAGTTTATATTTCAAGTTATTTTATTTTCAATATTTCCATGATTGAGTGTTTATTCTTTGTTCTTAATGCTTACAATTTTCTAACTAACTATTTTTCGATCTTTTGAATTGTAATGAGACCGAGAGGTGATTTGTAGTTAAAACTCTAGGATTAAATAGCATTAGTTGAGTGAAAGTAGATATGCTTTACTATGACTAGTGTGATTTTTAAGAAAAAATCAAAGAACTTATTGAGTCTCCAACTAGTTAAATTCACATAGAAATATGAAGTTATTAGTTGGAGATATTTTTGGTATTGTTCCAGAGAAAATATTGAATAGTTAAGGAATTTTTATCATTAACTTGGGATAGTTGGGATTCTATAACAAGGAAGAATAAATTGTGCGTGATTTGCTAGGAGAAGTCAAATGCTCTAGATCTATTCTCATTATTTTTAAAATCTTGATTTTAATGTCCTTTTCTTAAGTTTAATTTAGATAAACCACTCTTCAAATTTCAGTTTTCCAACTAGTCATTAATTTTGTCAATTTCAATACTCAATAGCATAATTAATCCCTGTGGATTCGATAACCATTTTCTTTAAAACACTTTACTATTTGTTTCTATTATGTGCACTTGCAGATATATTTTCCAAACTCTTTACTACTTGTTATAATTCTGTGCACTTACAAAAAAAAAAGTAATTTGATCTCAGTTTGATCTTTTTCTTTTCAGGAATCAGAAGTGCATGTGCCAATCTAGATCGTTAGAGCAAACATTTTTCGATCCCGAGATTGAAAGGACCTTACGTCGAAGCAATAAAGAGAAAAAGAAAGAGGTCACCGCCTGTAAAGATAATATGGCTGACCAGGAGCACAAGGAGTTGAGAGACTAGGCGATGCCCTTGGTCAATGGCGCGACGTCCAGTATAAGGCAACCAGCTATACAAGCCAATAACTTCGAGATCAAGCCGGCTCTCATTCAAATGATCCAACAAACCATCCAGTTTGGGGGGCTACTACAAGAAGATCCTAATGTCCATATTGAAAATTTCCTATAAATTTGTGATACTTTGAACACAACAGAGTGACAGATGATGCGATTCGATTGAGACTTTTTTCTTTCTCACTTGGGGAAAAAGCAAAAACTTGGTTGAACTCTTTGCTGCCCAACATCATCATCACCTGGAAGAAGTTGGCACAAAAAGTTTTAGCACAATACTTCCCTCCGGCCAAGACAACGAAGTTAAGGAATGATATCACTACCTTCACCCAATTTGAGGGTGAATCATTATATGTGGCATGGGAGAGATACAAGGATGTATTGCGCAAGTGTCACATCATGACCTCCTAGCTTGGCTTCAACTACAGACATTTTACAATGGTTTAGGACCCACTAATCGATCTATGATTGATGTGGCCATAGGAGGAGTATTAATGAGTAAAACCCATGAAGCCGCATATGAACTTCTAGAAGAATTGGCATCCAACAACTATCAATGGTCTACGAAGAAAGCAATGCCAAAAAAGACGGTTGGAGTTTTTGAACTCGATTCTATTACCACATTGGCAGCGCAGATGCCAAATCTTTCACAACAACTAGGTAAGATGAATGTTTAATGCTATTTAAACTAATGTTGTTTGTGATCATTGCACAGGAAATCATTCCAGTGTAGATTGCCAAGTGGGGAATCCTTTTGTCCAACCGAGTCAAGAACAAGCCCACTACGTGTCAAATTTCCAACGCCAGAACAATCCTTTTTCAAACACGTTCAATCCCGGATGGAGAAATCACTCTAACTTTTCATGGAGCAATAACCAAAAAACCTTAACAGTTTCCACAGCAAGAGAAAAAGCCAGCACTTAAGGATATGTTCATGCAATACATGCAAAAGACTGATATGGTGATCCAAAACAACTCGGCATCTATCCTCAATCTTGAGGCGCAAATCGGTCAGCTCTCCAACATGCTTACCGAGAGAACAGCAGGGACTTTACTGAGCATGTCAAAGCCATAACATTACAAAGTGGGCTTAAATATGACCAGCCACAAAAAATAAGTATCGCGCAAGATGCAGTAGCTGAAAATGTGGAGACCGAGAAGAAGGAAACCGAGGAAAAGGTGAAAGAAACTGATCGGGAGGCGACCAACCAGCAAGCTGAGAAGGCTAGAGAGAATAAAGAAGCTGAAAAATCTAAGAAATCTAGGGAGTTTACTTCTGAAACTTATTCTCCTTCAATTTATGATCCACCAATTCTTTTTCTGCAAAGATTAAAGAAAAATAAAATTGATAATTAGTTCTCTACATTTCTGAGTATATTTAAGCAATTACATGTTAATATTCCTTTTATTGAAGCCTTAGAGCAAATGCTTGAATATGCAAAGTTTTTGAAGGATATATTACCAAACAAATGAAAGTTGGAGGAGCATGAGACTGTGATGCTGATCGAGAAAAGCAGTACAATTTTACAAAAGAAGCTGCTGCCTAAGTTGAAAGATCTAGGGAGTTTCATGATCCCTTGCACGATAGGAAATTCCTATTTTGACAAGCTTCACGTGACTTAGGGGCAAGTACTAATCTAATGCCTCTTTCTGTTTTCAGGAAACTGGGTTTTGGAGAAGTAAAGCGCACCACCATCTCTCTACAGTTGGCGGACTGATCTATCAAATACCCGAGATGACTCGTTGAGGACATATTGGTGAAAGTTGTCGAGTTCATCTTCCCTACCAACTTCATTGTACTTGATATGGAGGACGATGAGAACATTCCTTTGATACTGGGCCCACCTTTCTTTGTGACAGGGAGAACTTTACTTGATGTCAAGAAAGGGAAACTCGTTTTAAGGGTAGGTGAGGAGCAGGTCATGTTTGACGTGTTTAAATCTATGGAATTCCAGACCAAGGTACATTCCTGTTTTCCAATAAATGACCGAGACATGGTCAAGGCCAATAAGACTTATGAAGCCGAATTTCCAAAACTACCACTTGAGGTATGCTTACTCATTCTAAATCTATTGAATTCAAAGATGAAAAAGTTTAGGATTGTGAGAGATATTTGGAAGCTACACCTCCCTTTCTCATTCAATAAAACTGAAAGTGGAAAAGATAAACTCATCTCAGCCGACATCACCCAAGCCTGAACTCAAGCCACTTCCATCAAATTTAAGGTACGCTTTCTTGGGCCAGGTCTCTACTTTTCCAGTTATTATTAACAGTTCATTGAGTGATGTAGAGGAAGAGAAGTTGCTTAAAGTCTTGTGGGAGTACAAAATGGCTTTGGGTTGGACCATCTCGGACATCAAAGGAATTAGTCCTTCAATTTGCATGCACAAAATTTTAATGGAGGATAATTTTAAACCAATTTTCCAACCCCGTTAGTATGCATAGACTATCGAAGACTGAACGATGCAACTTGGAAAGACCATTCTCCCTTATGTTTTATTGATCAAATGCTAGAAAGACTTGTCAGCCATGCCTACTACTATTTTCTAGATGGATATTCCAGGTACAATCAAATAGTCATTGCACTCGAGGATCAAGAAAAGACCACTTTCACCTGTCCTTACGACACTTTTGCATATAGGCGCATGCCTTTTGGTCTTTACAATGCACTAGCCACTTTTCAAAAATGCATGATGTTCATCTTCTTAGACATGGTGGAAAAATTTTTAAAAGTCTTCATAGATGACTTCTCGGTTTTTGGTCATTCTTTTGATAAATGCTTATATAATTTATCTTTGGGTTTGTAGTGATGCAAGGAGACAAATCTTATTTTAAATTGAGAAAAATGTCACTTCATGGTCAAGGAGGGAATAGTGCTCGGCCATCGTATTTCCTTCAAGGGAATTGAGGTCGACCGAGCAAAGATAGAAGTGATTGACAAACTCCCACCATTGACCAATGTGAAAGGCGTGAGAAGCTTCTTGGGTCACGCAGGGTTTTATCGTCAGTTTATCAAAGATTTTTCCCAAATTACTAAACCTCTCCATACTCTATTGATTAAAGATACTCGGTTTGAATTTTCTAATGAATGCTTGCATGCTTTTGAAACATTGAAAATAAATTAATTTCAGCACCTACTCATTGTGCCACTGGATTGGAATCTACCTTTTGAATTATGTGTGATGCTAGCGATTATGCTATAGGAGCTGTTTTGGGGCAGAGAAAAGATAAAATTTTTCATATTATTTATTATGCAAGTCGAACCTTAACAGAAGCTCAACTTAGTATGCTACTATTGAAAAAGAATTGTTAACAGTTGTGTTTGCCTTTGACAAATTTCATTTTTATTTGATAGGTTCAAAGGAGGTCATCTACACCGATCACTCGGCTCTTAAATACTTGCTGTCAAAGAGGGATGCCAAACCAAGACTATTACGATGGATTCTACTACCACAAGAGTTCAATTTGGAAATAAGAGATAAGAAAGGGACCGAGAATGTAGTGGCCGACCACTTATCTCACCTTGAGTTTAAAGAGGTGGTTGGCGAGGAGAATTTCCCAATTAATTAAACCTTCCCAGACGAGCAATTAATGGCTATACAAGTTGTTCCATGGTATGCCGACATGATAAATTATTTGGTGTCCAAACTTCTCCTAACCGAGATGACATATCAACAAAAGAAAAAGTTCTCCGACTTGAAATACTATTTTTGGGAGGAACCTTTTCTATACTGGAACTACACAGACTAGATAATCAGGAGATGTGTACCCAAGGAGGAAATGGCGAGCATACTCAGACATTGCTACTCATTGGAAGCGGGCGGTCACTTTGGTGGAGCAAAAACAACAGCGAAAGTTTTACAATGCGGCTTTTATTGGCTGACTATTTTTAAAGACTCTTTTAATTTTGTTAATTTAAGTGATCATTATCAAAGGGTTGGCAACATTTTTAGGAAACATGAAATGCCTTTAAAAAATATTTTAGTGATTGAATTATTTGAAGTTTGGGGTATAAATTTCATGGGTCCTTTTCCATCCTCATATTCTAATAAATTTATTTTGGTTGCTGTAGATTATGTCTCCAAATGGGTGGAAGTGGTTGCCTTGCCAACCAATGATGCGAGGGTCTTGGTGAATTTCCTGCGGAAGAACATATTTTTCCGATTTGGCACTCCAAAGGCCATAATCAGTGATGGCGGGAAGTATTTTTGCAATCGCCAATTTGAAGCGCTATTGACTAAATATGGCATTACTCCTCACGTGGCGACACCATACCATCCTCAAACGAGCGGCCAAGTTGAGGTGTCTAATCGGGAGCTGAAGCGCATACTGGAGAAGACTGTGAGTGTCTCTCGGACAAACTGGGTGAGAAGGTTAGATGATGCGCTATGGGCTATCAGGTAGCATTCAGAACACCGATCGGGATGTCACCTTACCGACTCGTTTATGGAAAAGCCTATCATATACCCATGGAGCTAGAACACAGAGCCTATTGGACGACGAGGACATTGAACTTTGATTTACAAGCGGCTAGCGAGAAAAGAATACTATAGATCAACAAGATGGATGAGTTCTGCAATGATGCTTATGAGAATGTTTGGATTTACAAAAATAAAACTAAAAGATGGCATGATAAGCATATTCTGAGAAGGGAATTCGAAGTCGGGTACAAAGTTCTATTATTTAACTCAAGACTTCGACTCTTCTCTAGAAAATTGAGCTCTCGGTGGTCAGGACCGTTTGTGGTAACTCGTGTCTTCCCCTATGAGGCGATTGAAGTCAATCACGAGACAAAAATGCACATTTAAAATAAATGAACAGAAATTAAAATCCTATTTGGATGGAAACTTTAAGTCAGAAAAGTGCTCCATCGATCTTGCTAGCAATAAATGATGAGTGGACAACGTCTAGCTACAGACTTTAAATAAAGCGCTTTTGGGAGGCAACCCAAGTTTGTTTTCTTTTTTTTCTTTTATTAATTTTTAATATTATTCCTTTTCTTTCATTTTGCAAGAATGAAGAGATGAGGAGATCTCCAACAAGAACACAACTGCACCTTCAAGGAAAATATTCAAATGATAGAACTGGACAAAATCAGGGGAGCATCTCTTACCTTCTCTCATTCTCTGCTTTAGTTTCTCTTCCTTTTTCCCCATTAAGGACAATGTGATATTTAAGTTTGGAAGGAAATGATATTATTTTATTTATATAAAAATATATATATAATAATAAAAACAATAATAATGATGATGATGATGATAAAAAAAAGTATGGTTTGATGAATAAAAAGCCTATGATAAAAATATGATTGAAATTGATTATAATTTTTAGGAAAAATTCTCATTGCTTAAGTCTAGTTGTTAATTCTTTATTTGATCTTACTTAATTTAATATTTTCTATGTTCAATGAATGCTTCTTATGATCATTAATTGTTTTGAGTACCTAGAGAAATTTAATGTGAATTTTGTGAATTTATATGATTTCCACTTAGTCTAGAACTTATTTTATTACACTCGAGGCGAAATCCTAGAAAGAATATTATTGGGGAAATGATTGGGGCATTTTTTGGACCGATGAGTTTTTCAAACTTACCTGTTTATCATCCTTATCTCTAAGTCGCCCATTTGAGTTTTATTGAAATATATTTTGGCCTTATATTTTTCTTTCTTGTAAACCTCATATTCCCTACCCTATTTGAGCTTAAACACTGATTTCCTTACCTTTCAAGACAACTAGGTTCACACAAAGTAACAGACTCACAAAAGCAAGAGAGGTAGGAGGTCTACAAGTAAAGTTAATTATAGAAATAGTATGAAATTCATAAGTTTGGGGGTGTGAAAAGTCAAACTCGTTTACTGTGTGGCCAACAAGAAAGGATAGACGAGAGTCATCCAAAAAGGCAGTCAACATAGTATGGAATATTTCCACAAAAAAAAAGTCTAACATACTGAATAGAGTGGTAAAGAGAGAGATACTTGAAAGTACAATAAAAAGAGGTATGTGAGAGATTTACAATGATTGAGAAGGGATTGTTTGTGAGAATGCCCTATTTATTATGTTAGTGTCCAAACTTAAATTCTCTTGTTTTGTTTGAATCCTACATTTTCTTGGTAGTCCTTACCCTAGCCTTACATTACAAGCTTTATAAAGACTTATTGATCCCTGGTGATAGTTTCTGTTCTACATTAGTGGAGAGTAATTTGAAAAACAACCCTATGGAATTTTTAGAGATCTATTATTTATTTACTTGTTTGCATAAAACTATCCGGAAAGCTAATCATAAAGTGAGAATGATGGGTATGCATAAATGTGGGGATGGATAATGCAATGGAATTGAGTTTTAAATTAACTTTTGGACTTGATTGATCTTGAATGATTCCTTTGAATTATAGACTGTAGACAATCTTTGAGACAATAAATTTTTTGAATCAAACCAATGCTTGTTTCAATTATCTTTTCCTTCTTCTTTTCCCAAGGGCGAGCAAAGCTTAAGTTTTGATCTATTCTCATTATTTTTAAAATCTTAATGTTAATGCTCTTTTCTTCAGTTTAATTTAGATAAACCACTCTTCAAATTTTGGTTTTCCAAGTGGTCATTAATTTAGTCAATTTCAATACTCAATAGAATAATTATTCCTTATGAGTTTGATAACAGTTTTCTTTAAAACACTTTACTACTTGTTACGATTCTATGCACTTGCAAATATATTTTAATGTGAACAAAAGGTGTTCGGATGATTTGAAAATATCATGCAGTTCCTAAATAATACTAAGGCCTCTACTGAATTAAGAAACAATATAATCAAAACAAGCATCACCAAAACAGGTTTTATGTACAATTCAAGCATCCATCGTGCCTTTTATTCAACAATAAATCAGAGATCAAGAAGAAAAACCTAATTTGAACTCATGTAAAGACTGTTTGCAACCCATAGATACATAAATTCAATCCAATCAAAAATTGAACTCCATTGAAACACAACCCAATTAAAACATTTCCAAGCTTATGTATGAAGGATTACTCATGCATAATGTATTGGAAGAATAATTCCTTAATGCATAAACACTGAAATCTAAAGCAAGAAGTAGATGAACAACAAAAACCAACACTCTGATTCCCCAAATTCTACCCTTGCCTTCCTTTCCTTTCCTCTTTTTATGACTTTCTTTGCATCTCTTGCTGCGTGTGTAACCAACTCCCCACTGCTTGGACCACTGAGGATTTCATCTTCCCACACAGCTGCCAATTGTCTACTGCTTCCTCTTTCCACTCGTGGTCTACTTGTGGTGGTGTAGGTGTGTAAGGCAGAAGGCAAAATGGGTTAGACTAGAGTAGAGTCAGCCCTTCTAGAATTATCTGGTTTTATCACACGGTTGTAAGGGTCTATGCACTTAAAATAAATGTAAAAGTCTCAATTTTTACTAAATCCTCATTTCAATAGCCATATCTTAACCTTAATGTATAATTAAGCATGTAGTAGGTATTTTATTTATTTGTTGCTCAATTAACGTGCTTAACTTATACATTATTATCTCCTCATCACACCCTCAAACTAGCTCTTTGCTAGTCTCTAGCAAATTGAGCGAGATAAAAGAACTAACTTCCTTATGAGATCAACAAACAAAGCCTATGCCAAGCTAGAGATTGTGAAAACCATGGGTGGTCAAATTTATATAGTTCAGCTTATAGCTCTGCTCAGAAGCTCATGAAATACTCAGGTACTTAACAAAGGAAACATGTAACATAATTGCATATTACTAAGTGTAATAAGTGTGTGGTAGGTTACCAAGATTAGCTATCAAATTTTATCATGCCCTTCCAATATCACAGTTGATTCAAGACGAATCAATACAAATATTGCTCTAATTCAAAACCACTAGAATTGGTGGCTTTCACGCTATCACACTTTAAATGGTTTTTTTTTAAGATCTGAAACCCCAGTGATAGGTAGCCTTTTCCAAAGAACCCTAGACTTTTCTTGATCTCTAGTTTGTCCCTTTTCTCGTCTTTTGTTCATTTTCAATCAAGAGGCGCATTGGTAGAGACTTTGGCTCTCTTTTCTTTCCTCTTCTTTTTTAAAAAATAAAAAATAAACTATTAAGATGTGGTTCATTAGAGCTCTTGTCAGGTACAATATTAAGTCAGACTTAGTAAAATAAGATTGCAACCAGGGTATCCTAGATTGTATATGGTTGAGTTTAGTAGTAAGCAACTTAATCAAATATTTTCCTTGCCCAAGCGATAGATCATTTGAGAACTTCTATGTTAAGCTGCACCAAAACCATTAGAATTTAACATAACCCATGGTCTAAACAACACATTCACAGGCTTAGACTTTTGAAAATAGTCTCAATTTAGAAAAATTCAAAGGGATCAAACATTGAGGAGATAAAATAAAAAATAGATTTTCCCTTCACCCCCCCCCCCCCCCCCAAAAAAAACTAAAATTAAGCATTGTCCTCAATGGGTAGAGAATAGCTAAAAGGGAGGAAATAATGGAAGGATAGTACCTGAGTCTGAAGAGTTATGACAGTAAGGAAAGAAAAGAGTAGAGGGAAAAACAGAGCCTGCAAAATCAATCAGTCAGAAAGAAGAAGCAAATAAAGAGAGAAAAGAAAACAACATAGCAGAGGAAAAAATTAAACAAAGTAAGGAGCTAGATAGTTGCAGTGTGAGTGGGATCGTGCAATGGGATGGTGAAGTCTTCATGTGAAAAATTTTCCATAAAAGGCTTGAGCCTTTGGCCATTTACCTTGAAAGTATTTCCATTTTAAGAGTTTACAATCTTAATATCACCATGAGTAAAAATTGTATTTATCACATAGGCCCACTCGATGGACATCTTAATTTACCAAGAAACAAATGGAGTCTAGAATTGTAAAGTAAGACTTGTTGATTAGGCTCAAAATAGTTTCTGAGAATACTCCTATCATGCAAGATCTTCACGTGTTCCTAGGTCAACTTATAATTCTCATCGTCCACTAGTTCATAAAGCTGCAGCTTTCTCAAAGACCCAACCTTCTCCATGTCAAAATTAAACCTTTTTACTGCCCAATATGCTTTGTGTTCCAGTTCAATAAGAAGGTGACATGCCTTACCATAGACTAGCCTATAGGGAGACATGCTAGGGATGGTTTTATAAGTAGTTCTATAAGCCTACAAAGCATCAGACAACCTTAATGACCAGACTTTTCTGTTTGGGCTGACTATTTTCTCGAGGATATGTTTAATTTCCATGTTTGCTAATTCAGCTTGGCCATTTGTTTGTGGATGGTAAGGTGTGGACACCTTATGATGGATCTCATACTTTTGTGAATGTAAGTCTGGACAGATGGTCAGCCACTACATTTTCTACCCCTTTTTTGTCTTTAATGGTGATGTTGAACTCTTGGAGGAGTAGTACCCATCTGATCAAATCTTGGTTTGGCATCTTTCTTGGCCAATAAGTATTTTAAAGTTGCATGGTTAGTGAAAGTAACTACAGGAGACCCAAGAATATAAGCTCTAAATTTATCCAAAGCAAAAACAATTGCAAGCAACTCTTTCTCTATGGTAGAGTAATTCTTTTGAGCCCCATTTACAGTTTTGCTAGCACAGTAAATGACATAGGGAAGCTTATTCCCATGCTGGCCAAGCACAACTCCTATGGCAAAATCACTAGCATCACACATGATTTTGAAAGGGCGGGACCAATCAGGGGGTTGCATAATAGGGGTTGTTGTGAGTAGATTCTTTAACTGATCAAATGCATCTTGGTGTTTTGGATACAGAACTAAAGCCCTTTATAAACCTCCTATAAAAACCAACAAGCCCTAAAAATAACCTAATGTCTTTCACTATCTTGGGAATGGGGAGTTTAGAGATTAGTCAATTTTTGGTTTATCAACCTCAATGCCCTTAGAAGACGCTATATGCCCAAGTACTATACCCTGCTGAGTCATAAAATTGCACTTTTCCAAGTTAAGCAGCAAGTTCTTCTCTTCACACCTGGTCAAAACAACTTGCAAATTAGTTAAACAATTTTCAAAAGCACTCCAAAAATAGAGAAATCATCAATGAAGACTTCTAAGCTATTCTCAATTAAATCGCTGAAAATACTAAGCATGCATCTATGAAAGGTTGTTGGAGCATTACACAACCCAAATGGCATCCTTCTAAATGCAAAAGTTCCAAATGGACACATGAAAGTAGTTTTTTCTTGGTCCTCAACTGCTATCTCAATCTGATAATAGCCTAAAAACCCATCCAAAAAACAATAAAAGGCATGGCCAACAACTTTTTCTAAGACTTGGTCAAGAAATGGCAAGGGGGAAGTGGTCCTTTCTTGTGCCTGTATTAAGTTTTCTATAATCTATACACATTCTCCAACTTGTGGTCACTTTTGTGGGAACTAACTCATTTTCCTCATTTTTTATTACTGTCAGTCTAGATTTTTTTGGCACTACTTGAATAGGACTGACCCACCTACTATCTGAGATAGGGTAAATGATACCCACTTCTAGTAACTTCAGTACTTCACTTTTCACCACTTCCTTCATTGTGGGATTTAACCTCATTTGCATCTCTCTAGAAGGTTTGGCATTTTCTTTTAAGTAAATCTTATGGGTGCAAACTAAAGGGTTGATACCCTTTATGTCAGCAAATGTCCATCCAATGGCCTTTTTATGTTTTATTAGGACCTCTAATAGTTTCTCTTCTTGTCTATCAGTTAAATGAGAAGAGGTTACAACTGGGAATGTGTTGTGAGGTCCCAAAAAGGCATACTTCAATTCCAATGGTAGGGGCTTAAGATCCAAGATTGGTATCTGCTCCTCTGAAGGTTTCATTGCCACTGCACTGGATGGAGTTGTTCAACTTTGGGCTTCCACTACAACTCTGCCTGGTTCCTTACAAATAAAACCGAGGGACGGTCATTAGAATTGGTTATTGGCTCAGAATCTTCTTCTAAATCAAATGCTGAATTGTCAGCTTTGTAAGATAATGGAAAAGATTCTGAGAGGATGCTCTTCCTAAAATGTTTAGCTCCAATTTTAGGATTCCATTTCTACAATTTATCAAAGCATTTGAAGTGGCAAGAATTGGTCTTCCTAAAATCACAAGAGCTTGAAATTTAGAATTGGCTGAAAGTTGCATGTCAAGAAAGACAAAATCCACTAGGTAGAAGAACTTATCAACTTGAACTAAAACATCTTCTACTACCTGTAACACCCCGTATTTTAGTGTATTTTAATGAAGGATTATTTTAATTAATTTAATGATTGATTCTCTAGTTTTAGTATTTTGGGAGTTTTAAAATATTATTTTATAATATTTTATTGGGCTTTCTTCTTATTAATTATTATTTCAGATTTAAATTGATCTTTGATTTAAATTGGTTCGTTTATGGGTTTTAAAATTATTGTTGTTTTATTTAAAGC
>QEOT01006107.1:28266-124293 GCA_003123785.1 Pterocarya stenoptera
TTGTATTATGTTGACATGTGGATTTTCAGTACTCTGATATTGTATTAAACTCTGGTACTTAGTTATTTGACTTTACCGTTCCGCTGCGTATTTTATTGTACACGTGTTGCATTGCACACACTCAGCACATGTCGATGGGGTGCGTGACCGTGTTGTCATCATCCCGGGTGTCTCGATTTCCGTGTGTGTCCGTACATGGAAGTTGGGGGCGCCACACTACCCCTAGGTATTTTTATAGATCTATTAGCTAGCTGTAAGGTAATCGAGGTGGGTTTCTACTCTCCTAGGCCAAGCTTTTCATACACAGTATAAGGTAGCAGGTTCACACCAGACCCTAAATCTAACAATGCATGATCGATTTTTGAGTTTCCAATTATGCAAGCAATAGTGGGTGAACCTGGCTCCATATACTTAGGTGGGGTATTACTTTGTATGATTGCATTGACCAATAAGGAAGGCCTTCTTTTCACACTTAATTTCCTCTTAATAGTGCATAAGTCTTTCAAAAATTTAACATAGGTGGGAATCTGCTGAATAGCATCTAACAGAGGCATGTTAATTCTTACCTATTTAAAAACCTATAGGATTTAAGCTTAGTTCTTATCCTTATGCAAGGAAGCTCAACTTGTGGGAAAAGGTGTAGGTACTGGACATTAACCTTTTTCAGCTTCAATATGAAGTGGGTTAGAATCCTTACCAGTGTTGTCTAACTTTGGTGTGGGAGTTTCAAGTACTCTACCACTCCTTAATGTGGTAACAACTTTTACTGGTTTAAGGATTGAGCCCTCAGCTGCACCAAAAACTTGTTGAACTTAGCCTTGTAAATTGGGTTGTGGCTGTGCAGGGAATTTCCCTTTTTCTTGGATGCTCAGGGTTGTGGTCAGCTTCATAAGGGACCCCCTAATGTCATTGATGGCTTGAAAGTTGTGATTGTTGATTATGGCTTGTCCTTGCATAAATTGTTGGAAGTTTGTTGTTAGATGCTAGACAGTATCCTCCAGATTTCTCCTCTGTGCCAAAGGTGCTTGTGTAGGGTATTGAGGAGGCCCTAGTGCTACTAGTTTGTGTTGGCTGCATACTGAGAGGGTCCAGGTGCATGAGGTGTCGAGTGAGCTGCTTGATCATTTCTCCAGCTGAAGTTTGGGTGGTTCTTCTAATTGGGGTTGTAAGTGTTGGAATATGGACCTGAAAAGGGTTTAGAAACCATATTAACAATGTTTGATTGATCTAAGAGGACTTCTTTAAAAGCTGAAATTGTAGGGTAGTCATTAGTTGCATGCCTTTGATCTTTACATATATTGCATTTTTCAGACACGTTTTGTACAACTTGTATTTTATTTACTTTTTTCATATCAATGGTTTCTAATTTCTTAGAAATCATTGATAATCTAGCATATAGATCATCCATTTCCCTCGGTCTATATTTTCCTCCCCCAATTATGGTCTTTAAAGGCTTAACCCTATCATATACATCTGAAGTGTCTCATGATTGGGCATTTTCAGCTAGATAATCAAGTACTCAAATGCTTCTTCAGGTTCTTTGTTAA
Source organism: Pterocarya stenoptera (assembly GCA_003123785.1). NCBI lineage: Eukaryota > Viridiplantae > Streptophyta > Magnoliopsida > Fagales > Juglandaceae > Pterocarya > Pterocarya stenoptera. The sequence goes on from QEOT01006107.1 coordinate 29,814, forward strand.
AGAACTCCCCATCGCACATTGTTTTCACAAACTGCCTCATCTTGAGTTATAAACCCTCATAAAAAACTTATGATTCTCCAGTTTTCATACCCATGATGAGGGCAAGCATTAGGTATGTCTTTAAATCTCTCACAGCACTGGTAAAAAAGGTTTCAATGTCCTTTTGAGCAAAATTCATGATTTGTCTTCTCAGTGCATTTGTTCTATGCATGGAAAAAAAAAATTAGGAACTTAGTTTGCATTTTCCTACCATGTTCATATAGATCTAGGCCTCAAAGAGTTAAACCATGTTTTGGCTTTGTCTTTCAAGGAGAATGGGAACAATTTTAGCCTGATCACTTCCTCAGTGCAAGTTTGATCCATGAAAGTTGAACATACCTCTTCAAATTCTTTCATATCCAAATAAGGGTTCTCAGATTCCATTCCATAAAAATGAGGTATCAAGGGAATCATGCCAGGTTTAAAGTTAAAAGTTATTTGTATTCAAAAGTTGGATTATGCATAAGGGTGAGTTGGTCCTAACAGGTTGTAATTAATCTCTAAGGGTTCTGTTATCGTTACCCACACTCCTCTCATCTTGTTCATATTTAGCCATTATGCTAGATTTTTCAGATGTTGAATAAAAATGCAAACATGTGGTGGAAAAATGCTAGGTGAATAAATACTATGTAATCAAGTATTACTCCTGGGTGAAGAAATACTATGTAATCAAGTATTATTTGAGGGAAAAACAGCGTCTATTTATTGTCTAGGTGAAGAAAAATGCTTAAAGCATGTGGTGAAAAATAATTTGTTTGGTTTGGTTATACAGTTCAAACTATCTCATATTATATAATCATTATAATTTTTTTATATTTTCATACAAAATATAATAAATAATTCAACTTTTTCAAATTTTAAAAAAATAATATTTTAATAATATTTTATTTAATTTTGAATTTGTATTTCATATCATCTGTATAACCAAACAATGACTCTCCTGGAGAAGGGTAGGTTATTTTCCACCTAATGCACATAATTATCTCATTGAGTCACCGGTCGTTTTATATTAGGAAAATGATAGACTCACCCGGGGAGTCTATCGATTTTTTTTTTACCAAAATATATTTTATTTTTATTTTTTTAGCATTTGTGTTTGTATTTTTTTAGTATTGTGTTTGTTTTTTTTTTTTTTTAAAAAAATACACAAAAAAGGCTATAAAAATAACAAAAAAAGGCAAAATACTTTAAACTGTCGGTACAAAAGCTTGGGGGCTTTTATCGATTGATGTAGCAACATCTTTACATTAATCAGTCTGTTTTGCCCGTGCCAAACACGCCGATTGATAAAAATGCTTTCCCAAAATATATTTTCAACCGAAACAAACACAGCTTAAAGTTTCTTATTCATCTCCAAAATATTGAATTCTCTTGTTTGCTTATTACTTAGTACCAATTAAAAGTTTAAAACGTGTTGCGTACATTTTATGAAATAAAAATAGTTGTCCACTTATATAAATATATATATATATATATAATAGATGGCACAATATATAAAAAAATAACACTAAAAAGTAAAATTCAACATTAAAAAAATCTCTTCTTGAACACCGATAACTACAGCAAAAAAAAAAAAAAAAAGACATTTATTTGGAATATCTATCTATAATAAAAGAGTGAGTATAAACCCTACAAAGTAGTGATTCATGTGATCACTTTGGACCAAAATATCACTCTCCAGATGTCGTTTGGACTAAAATGCCATTGCTACACATGGTGATCCGACCAAACTACCCCATTAAGAGAATCAGGTTAGGCTAAAATGTCACTGCCACATATCCAATCTGACTAAAATACCTCTACAACAAATCGAATTAAATAGAAACACCCTAGTCCAAATCAAACCATCCAACCAGAAATCTTCAGAACCATCGACAACTAAACATCTCCACAACCATAAAAGCAACTGACCATGGAAGAAACAAACTCATGGTGGTGTCGTTGGAATGAGAAAACTAGACCAACGGTAGTCCTTAGTTTTACTTACTTTCTTTAGACTTCTTCTTCTATAGAAAGTTTGCAGAGTCATGTTTATTTTTTGATGTCATGGTCGTGGTAATTGCCAATGCCTAGTCCACTGAATGTAAGAGCTCTCTACGTATAAGCTCTAAATCAATCAGGCCACGATAGAAATGAACCGCGGCACAAACGGCCACATTAGGGATGGACCATGGCATGACGCACGACCACAACAGGAATGGACGACTGTATCGACATGACTGGATCAAATCACGGTGCGACCAATGACAAATATGGACAACTACATCGGCGTGACCCATGGTAGAGATAAAACCGCATCAACGTGATAAACGAAGGAGATCGACCATGACAACAACATTTTCTAAGTATCATCGAGACCAAACCTACCGTGATGTCACAAGTATGTGAACAAGTGACCCACGACATCACTGTGGGTGCAAATCAAACCAAGGATGGACCACTATGCACTCTTGCATGATGCCAGCTCTCTGCCTCCATGGCGCACACCACAAAGGTGGCAACCATTTTTGCTCAACATAGTGCTGGCCCAAAAAGAGCCTGCAGTGCGAGCACTCTTTGTTCACCTTCCTAGTTGAGCACTTTTGCTTGGGATCTAGGGTAAGGGCACGATTTGCTCTTCCCATCACTACAACAAATATCACTTTTTCCCACGAATTTTTTTTCCAAGATATACATTGGTGGCAAATAATTAGTTGATGACACGAAAATTATTCGGGGAAAAAAAAATAGCCTTTTCTCATGAGATTATGTTGGTCAGTAAAATTTTGCGGGAAAAAAGCTTTTTTGCGGCGACAAATACATTTTTGCCGCGACTGTTTTTCGCCGAAAATAATCTTACCGTAACACTATTTCTTTCGTGGGAAATTAGTTTTTTCCGACGAGCTTATGGACTTGTTGCGGCGAATTTGTATCGCAGAAAATATTGTTACCAGAATTATTTTGCTTTCGTGGAATAATAGTGTTTACAACGATGTTAATTGCATTTTGCGGCGACATTTTATCGCCAAAAATAATCTTGTCAAAAACTATTTTTTTTAAATTTGGAATAATCAGATTTTGCGGCAACGTCTTGAGATTTTGCGGTGATAATAACCCGCCGCAAAAGCTAATCAAATTAAAACCATTCTTTTCCCTTTATTCCCTTCTTCTCTCTCTCTCTCTTTCCTGCCCTCGACACCCCCTCCCCCGTGAGACCCTCCCTTCTCTCGCACGTCTCCACCACAGCAAGTCGCTGCCGTCACCACTGCTACCTACCGGCATCACCCTCCCGACATCGCCAGCCCCTCCACCTCCGATCCTCCCTCACCCTTTTTGCCTGACGCCGTCGTTTCTCCTCACGCCAACCTAGCGGCGACCCTCGGCTTCTCTCAACGGCACGATGCCGCGCGCCACCATGAGTAGCCCACAGGCACGCCGTCAAGCCTCGCCGGCCAACCAGCCCCTCCTCCCCCAGCCTTTCCCTTAGCCCTCTCACCCTCCCGTCGAAGATCTCTCTCTCTCCCTTCGGATCTCGTTGGATCGGTGTGCCTCCACCGCGCGCCCGTCCCTCCACGGCGCTGCACCACCACTAGTCTAGCCTCCACACCACCGCGAGGCCACCCCCATGCTCCACCCACTCCCCTGCCACGGCCAACCCCTGTGTGCGTATTTGAAGTTGGATTTGATGGAGATTGAAACTAAGCTTTTTGGTTTTGATACAGGTCCGCTACTGTCAGGCTAATTGATGACGAGCAGAGAATTAGGCTATTCAAATGGCTGAGGATGCTGAGCTTGATCTGGTATTTTCGAATTTAAGTGTGCTTTTCTTTTCTTTCTGAACAACTAAATGTAGTGGCTGAAAAGTGTGCAAAACAGGGAGTACAATTTTTTTTTTTTTTGCTTGCTAAAATATGTGGCAACAAACTTGTTAATTCATTATATTGTCAATACACATATGAAATCCAGTTCTTTGGTTGGCTAGACTCACGGCCAGGAGTTTCTATGTGCTTATGTTGTGTGTATGCCTGCGGTAGGTGTTAAGAATCATTTAGGATAGTTTGCATCCCAAACGGGTCATTTGCATAACCTTGAAACTAGTTATATCACTTTGATTTTGGGCTTAGTTTAGAAAACTTATGCATTTTTTCATTGATTAATTAAAGTAAAGGTAGTTTAATTATAAACAAATTTTAATTAATAATATGAGCAGATTTATACATTCAATGTGTTGGTTTCAATGAACCAAGTCAAATGATGTGAAGGTTGGGAATTGTGTGGAGCCATGAATGAAGCTTATTAAAATTTTGAAATTTGTAATTGTGTTGGATTGATGTAGATGGGCAGCAAATATGTTAGTAAGTTTTATAATTGATAAATTGAGTATGTGTATGGGCGGCAAATATGTTAGATTTTACTTCAATGCAATGGTTTATGGATTTGAATTTACATGAGGAACTTGAAGTCCAAGAATTGGACAGACCATGATTATGTTGAGTGTGCTATGCATGAACAATGGATTGTGTGTTGGGGCTTAGTTTAGGAAACTTATGCATTTTTTCATTGATTAATTAAATTAAAGGTAGTTTAATTATAAACAAATTTTAATTAAATGTAGCTGTTTGGGTTAGTTATAATCTGTCATTGGTTCTAAAGTGGATTTTTTTTTGTTCGTTGGTTGGGCAATAGCCTATTTGGATTGCAATGGTGTGACTTTACTTGTGTTGATGTTTGAGCATGGAATGGAGTTGGGATGAAGATGAATTGTTTTGAAGTGTTGGGATTAAGTAGTGGAGTTGTAGTTTTGTAAAAACAAATGAGTGCCTTGAATTCTTTTGTGGAGCCATGAATTGTAACTTATAAAGTTTTGTGGTTGTGGTGTATGTGTATAAATTGTATGGGCAACTCCCTCTCTTGGGTTCTCATTAGAAGTTTTTCTTGTGAATGTTAGTACAATTTTATTGTTTATTGTTTAGTTATATGATTCCGTATCAGAGTATTAGAACAAACCCAACCATCCATCTATGGCCTTGTGCATCGTCCGCCACCAAACCAACCATCCATCTATGGTAAGCTGATCTCTTTGTCTCTCTCTTCCTATGTCTCTATCAAGCCACGGTTGTCTTTGATGTTTGGTTTAATTATTTTGTGGGATAAACGAAATGGTTGCTTTTTAGTTGATTTATACTAGTGAGAAATTTCCAATTTTTGGAGTTATGCTTGAATCTCAGTTGGTTTGTTAAAGGTTTTTGAACTAACTAACTACTATTGCATTTATTTGTGCCATTTTAATTGGGTTAGCCTTTAAGGCTTTTTAATTTTTCTTTTTAAGTGTTGATTGATGTGGTTTTATTTTGGTGCCTTCTTATTTGGTTGCAGGAAAGGGTAGAAGCCATGAATATGTATTTACTACATGCATTTGTAAGAGTTTATAGCTTGACTAGGTTTTGGTTCATAATGTGTAGACTATCTACATGTTGTAAAAATGCTCTCTATAGACTATATAATGTGTAGACTAACTAGCTTGACTCGCTAGTTATCTAATGAATTTTTGATATCTACATGATTTTTTTAATCATGTCTGGTTGGCACTAGAATAAATTATAAGGAATAAAATTGGAGTTTATTATTTGTTGGGTTATTCCTCTTCTTTCACTAGCTTTAGTGTGGATTGATTAAACTACAACTTTAGTTCCTTTCTCTTTAAGTTGCTTACAAAAGGATCAAGTTGTAGTGAGTTTGTAAAGAATGATGATGATGTTGGTTTAATAGACAAATTTGTATATTAAATGTATTGGGTATAGATGAAACTTGTAAAAACAAATAAGTGCTTTGAATGGATTGTATGGTTGAGGTTTTGTGGAGCCATGAATTGTAACTTATAAAGTTTTGTGCTTGTGTGGTGTATGTGTATAAATTGTATGGCCAGTTTTCTTTCTTGGGTTCTCATTAGAAGTTTTCCTTGTGAATGTTAGCACAATTTTATATGTTTTTTTTTAAATTATTATAAGCGTAAATTTGGATCTCCAAGGTTTAGATATATTTATTTTAGCTTATATTAGATTATTTTTTATGATTATTTTTTGCTCAGTCCACTTTTTTTATTTTACAATTTTTTTTTTTTTCTAAAATCTCTTAGTATTTGCCGCGAATACAACTCGTGGTAAATACTTTTTTTTTGTCAGAAGTAATTATTTCCCACGATAACCTTTCTTCCTAAATAAATATTTCCGACGGAATATTTTGTGAAAAATATATATTTCCCACGAAAGTATTTTATCAGAAATACCAAAAATAACTTTTTCCACGAAAAGAAGTCATGGATAAACACTTTTTGCCACAACCTCTTCTCATGGAAAATGATGTTATTTCCCACCCAAGACCATATTTGCCACGAAGAAAAAATGTTTTAACCGCCGCAGATGTCGGTGGAAAAAAGAAGGCTTTTTCCATGACCTTGTGATTTGGTGGAAAAAGTCTTTCTTCACCAGTTATATGTCATGAGGCTGCCACGAAACAAATTGGTGGAAAAAAAGTTTTTTCCACTAAAGATATACTTTTTCCCACGACTATCACTCTTGAGAAAAAGCATTATTTGTTGTAGTGCATGGTGGGGGCATGATTTGCTCGCCCTCATGGTGCGAGCACTCTTTGTTAGCCGATAGTGCGTTGTTTGCATAAAAATATATCTAAAAGTGCGCAGAATTGTAATAAGTAGTAAAATGTTTTAAAACAAAGCGATATCGAACCCATAGGAAATAATTATGCGATTGAGTATTGAAATTGACTAAATTAATTACTATTTGAAAAACTGAATTTTGAAGAGTGGATTATCTAAATTAAACTGAAGAAAAGAACATTAAAATTTAGATTTTTAAAATAATAAGAATAGATCTAGAGCATTTGACTTCATCTAGCAAACCCCACAATCTAATACAATTTATTCTTCATTGTTATAAAATCTCAATTATCAGAAGTTGATGATAAAAATTCTTTAACTATTGAATATTTTCTCTCGAACAATACCAAAAATATATCCAACTAATAATTCCATATCTTTATATGAATTTAACTAATTAGAGACTCATTAAGTTCTTTGAATTTTTCTTGAAAATCACACTAGTCGCGGTAAAGCATCTTTGTCGTCACTCAACTAATGGTGTTTAATCCTAGAGTTTTAATCACAAATCACCTCTCAGTCTCATTATGATTCAATAGATCAAAACATAGTTATTTAAAAAATTACAAGCATTAAGAACAAAGAATAAACACTCAATCATAAAAATATTGAAAATAAAATAACTTGGAATATAAATTTTGTGTTCAATGCTAGGCTACATCAAAGCTCTAGAAAATAGAATTAGTTCATAATGAAATTAAAAAAAAAAGAATAAAATTGGTGTTCTTTGTTGAAGTTAGTTGATGAAACATTTGGCTCTCACATCTACCCTCCAGTTCCGCCTTCTCAAAAGAACACTTCAAGAATAAAAACTGGAACTCTAAACTCAGACTTTCTAAAACTCAAAACTAAAAATTCGATTCAGCACCCTCTATTCATCCCACAAGTCGGGATTAAATAGATGTTGAAATTCAAATCTGAAAACAAGATAACTGTGGCTACAATCTCGCCTAAGATCTAGAAAATAATTTCTAAAAATAAATGTTAACATAAAAGGAATTATCCCAAGAATAACAGAATTATCTAAAATAAAAGATTCAGTGATATGCGGCTTGAATTGCTGAATTCTCGAGGATTTGGTCACCAAACAGATTTTTTGCAGAACTCAGATTTGGTGGTCAACAGCAAATTAATCCCAGTCTGGAGGAATTATCCCACCGAGTAGATGTTGTGTGCGCTGAATATACCTGGCGTGAAGGTCATAACTAAACGGCCATAGAAGTCACAAATAAACGGGCATGGAGATCACAAATGAACCGGTGTGGAGGTCACAAGTGAACAGGTGTGGAGATCACAAGGACCACATGGCTCTCTTCTTGCCTATTGAGTGGAAAGACTCCCAAACGGGATAAAAGACTCCTCTCGCCTTATCTAGTTGCTGTCCACGATGCTATTTAGGTTGGTCTTTTAAATTGGTCGTTCAAACTATTCGCGCAATCTAACCGCCTAGAGCCTTGTTGCCAAATCTTCGCGCCTTCTAGTCGCAAGTCTCCTTGCCAACCGAGAGGTAAATCTTCTCACCTTTAGGCAAGAGAAATCTCTTTGCTGCCCACGGAACAAGGCTCCTCGTTTAATCTCATTCGCTCTCTTCAGATCTCACTGCCTCTCATCGATCTAGATCCGTAGTCTCTTCTTTTGTACCAAAATACTCTCCTTTTACACTAAATCTTCTCATTCCTTCAAATTCAAAAAAATAAATAAAAATATGTAGAAATAAAATAAAATCAATAGTATTGAAGGAAAAATAATACTTTTCATAAATAAAATAGTGATAAAAATCACATAAAAATAGCACTTATCATACATGCACTCTTTGGCACCCCATGGGATGAGTGCTTCCTGCCTTCTATAGGGCTAAGCGCTTTTGGTCAACATAGTGCTCACCCATAAGGTTGACGGGCACTTTTAAATAACATAGTCCTCATCCCTGTGAGCACTTACAATGGCCTTAGGGATGAGCACATTTTCTCGCCCCATAGTGCTCACCTGCTGGGTGCGAGCACTATTTGCTAATCTTGGGTACAAGTCCCATTTCCTCGCCCTAGGGACAAGCACTTTTAGTTCGCCCCAAGGTGCTTGTACTCCAACATCAAGTACGAGCTGTTGTTGCTTAACTCAACGTAAGCCCTATTTCCTAGCCCTAGGGGTGAGCACTATTTGGTTACCCATTCTCAAGCCCTCTTTGCTTGCTCGAGCACTCTTTGTTCGCCCCCAGACAAGCTCCATTTCCTCGCCCTTGGGTGTGAGCATGCTTTGATTGTCATGGGTGCAAGCACTCTTTGGGTCCAAGCACTTTTGCTCTTCCTCCTGGGTTCAAGTGCTTTTGGTCACATTCCGTTGGCCAAGCACTTTCACGAGAATTTTGCTGGCCCTCCTGAGTGGGAGAACTTTTGCTTGTACACAATGGGTCGCATACTTATTCTCATCGCTGCACTTTTACACTCCCTTCACAGACTGAGCACTTTAGCTCATCTTAAGAATGAGGTGAGCACTTTGCTAGCCCCTTTGGGGGACGAGTGAAGCCCTTTGCACTTTCTTGGGACGAGCACTCTACTTGAGACCCTCCATGGACAGAGCACTTTTGCTCACCTTCTAGGGTTCCTGGCACTTTGGATGCCCTTGGGATGAACACTTGTAAAAAATAACCCTAACTTTTTTATCTAATACACTTTATACAGCTAAAAAAAGGTCAAGGATATTTTTGTCTATTTAAAATAAAAATATTTGAGAGGAAATCAATCCAGATTCTCATGGATATCTTGAGTCCCTTAGCCTAAAGTCCTTTTTTTTTTCTTTTTTTCTTTTTTTCTTTTTTGAGCAAAAAATGCATCCAAAATGAAAGTAAATTTTTAGGCTTGAGAAAAAAAGGACAGATATGTTATATGTTACGCCGGTCAGGACATTGTCTAGCTCTGGTTCGGGGTCTTCTAATATAGGAAGCCAAACAAACCCAAAGGAAGCGCCATGAAAATTCTTATCCACAAAATCAAGCCTACAGGCTCTCCTTCCATCAGCCTTTTCGTCGTTCCAACTTCTTGACACAGGCTGACCAAAGTTCTATTAACATTTTCGACTCTGTTCCCCACAAACACACAGACTGTGACTGTAACGGTAACGCTTTTCAAGGTCTGAGCATTCATGGCGGCGCCATTTTCTCCAACGACCCCGGTACGGTCCATCCTCCAACCCTCCCAAAACCCTCCCAAAACCCTCTTCTTTCTTCGAGGTACGTAACCCTTAAACCCTTAACACTGTCCCCCAAATTATTTCTTGACTTTCTTTGTGGGGCTGTGACCCGATTGGAGTTTGAGTCTCAACCTTCGTTAGAGTTGTGGGTCCGACTTTCAACTTTGTTTTTGCTTAATGGCTATTGATATTGTTGGTGAACAGTTATTTATGACTGAGCTTTTTTACAGATTCGTATCGTGGAGGACCGGACTGTGTGAAATGCCAGTCGAGCAGGGGTAGTTTGTATTCGTGGAGCTCGGCTCTAAACAATGTGAGACTTCGGAATGGGGTAGTGGGATTTTCTGGGAATCGCAATGTAGTGAAGCAGTTGTTGCAAAGGAGGCAAGCTAATTGGAAAAACATAACTGAATTCCTTTTTTCCCTACAATTATGCTTCTGATTGATTCCATGAGTGCGCCATTTTTCATTTTTATATTCGAGAAATACATACTCCGAGATGTAGCACGACTCAGTTATGTAATTTTTGGAATTTAGAGCATAGAATGGTAAATTGGTTTTACATTGGTTTTTTTTTTTTTTTTATAAGTTATTATTTGGTGACCTATTTATGTTCCGGTTGATTCACTTGGTTGGTCTGTGTTAATGGTTGGGTGACCCTTTGTTGTTATTGTGAATTGTTCAGAAGGGGAGTTGTGAGGGCTGCAACTACTGAAGAAATTGAAGCAGAGAAATCTTTGATTGTGAAAGATGCTGTAAGTTTTTATCAGATGATTGATTATCAGGATTATTTTGTTTTTGGGCTGTATGATTCAAATCAATAGATTATTGTAGTATTGAAAAGAATTGTATCATTGGTGTTGTTGGCTGTGTTTCAGAAAGGAAGGATGGAAAAGACTCTTGAGACAGTTCGAATCAATTTCAATTCCATAAGGACAGGGAGAGCAAACCCAGCCATGCTCGATAAAATCGAGGTATGAATCTAAATGCAGGTTTTGGTCCTTTGTCATTCAGTGTTTTTGTACATCATCTTCTGAAGGATGTCCACCCAAGTTTTGTTAAGGACACAGATACCATATTGCGAGTACTATTGACACAAAGCTTAGTTTTGTATATGGCATTCAATTTTATGCTGGTGTGGGGCAATGTGAAGATTTACCCTCTTTATTCTAATTGATGGATAGGATTCTTTTTCACCATTAATGCTGTCATAAACAATCTATATGAAGCATAACCCAATAATACAATCCCTGCTAATTTTTATTTAGCATAATTTTCTTGCAAGTTCTAACCAATGGGGGCATTCTAACAAAAATGTATTGGGAACTGCCTCATCCATTGATTAGTAATAGTGACATTATATTTTGGCCAGTTTTCTTATAAAACATATCTAAGGTCTGCACATTTGTCCTAGGAAATAGGAGATGTCTTTGGCAACATATGTTGCAAAAGTGCTATTATAAAATCATCATTGATAATTATTAATACTGATCTAAACCCCTAGGGGTTGGCTCAAGTGGTAAAGGCCTTGGGCTTGGGGGTATGGTCCCCCCTAGTCTAAGGTTTAAATCTCCTTGGGTGCAAACAATCTCTAGGGGCCATTGGACTGAGGGATTTTCCCTTAAATAACCCGAGGTGCACTTACAGGAAACTCCTTGCCGAGGGCCTGTGCACCCCTGGGATTAGTCGGGACGCTATTCCTAGACACCTAGTGCCAATAAAAAAATTATTAATATTGATCTTTGGTTAAAGTGTTATCCTTTCTCTTAGTTAGCTATAACCCATTGCATTTATAGGTAGAATATTACGGAAGTCCAGTTAGCTTGAAGAGCATAGCTCAAATCAGTACTCCTGATGCAAGTTCTCTCCTAGTTCAGCCATATGACAAATCCAGGTATTCTATTTACCACATGACATGAAATTAACTGTGGAGGACCAGTAAACTTGCCTCCTTTACTCTTCTGCAATGAATATACATGTATTGAAATAAGAACTAAAATTTCATCATGTTTTGTAAAAGAAAAAAAAAAAAAAAACTATATTTGGCAGTGATTCTTCGCTGGCTTTTTGGAACACCAATGAAGATTTAACCCTGCAATTCCTCTCGCTATAAAGTTTTGGCATTTTGTACTTGCAGGAGTGGGCTCTGACTGTACTTATTCTTTTGAAATCATTTTAAATTTTTGACATATCATGTTTCTCAGCTTAAAGGCTATAGAAAAAGCCATAGTGGGTTCTGATCTTGGTATGACTCCAAACAATGATGGAGAGGTGATTAGATTGACCCTCCCTCAACTTACATCAGAAAGGAGGAAGGTATAGTCCCTTTTCTTTATTCTATCTGCACGTAAATACTGAATTCTTATGACTTTTGAGCTCCACTTTCAATTATTTTGTTTACCGATCTCCATGCAGTATGTAACAGTAACTCAACATGAAAAGTAATCCTATATTTTTTTATACCATTTTCTATATTCAATTTATTAGAAAACTCAGTTGGAATACTATGTTACCTATGTCGTGGGTTTTCCTGGATGTTGGGTGCAAGGCAGCTAATTCATTCTTTGCCTTATTTTCGTCCTCGGAGGCCAATATCCTTACGGTGTACCCTGTATTTTATGCTTTTGCATCTTACTTATAATAATTGCTCTCCCCATCTCTCTAGTTTACACCTATTGAAGTTCCATGGCTTGAAGAGCATCACATTAGATTACATATAGATATTATATACCTTTTCATAATTAGCTTCAGTCACCAACAAATAAAGAAAAATGTGTTAAGCTTCATTTTAATAGTTTGGCTTTGATCATGCAAGCCCTACTTTAAGGGTTCAATGCTTCTAAAATCTCGGTTTGGTTCTTTTGTGATTTGTTTTTGATATCCTTCATGTCAAGTCTTTATTTATAAGTAATGCTAGATACAAGCCTAGGGCGTGCAAGCCCCGTGCAGTCCCTTTGGAAAAAAAGTGGACCCCACCATGAAAAAGTTCTAAAAAAGTAACATTTTATAGTGGGGCCCACTATTTTCCAAAGGGACTACACTGGGCTTGCATGCCCTAGGCCAGCCCAAATACTTTCATACAGTAGCATATATAAATAAAAGAAAATATTATAAATTTAGTTAATATATAAAAGTATTATCGATATATCTATCAATTTAGGGTTATTATTAATATATCTATCAATTTAGGGTTATATGTGGAGCAATATATCTAGAAAGAAAAATGATTGAAAAAACATAAAGAGATAAATAAAAGTCATGCGCAAAAAGATAAGTGTAAGAAAACAACAACAAAAAGAAGCTTGAGGGGACTTAATTGTTTGGTATTTTTGTGATTTTTTTTTTTATATCCTTCCCATCAAGTCTTTTTTGTTTAAATGGCTCTCTGTTTGGTTTCATAGAGATTTTACAATTGCTCATAAGTCTACGTACATGAAAAACTATTGGTATTCTAGGTAATTGAGGTTTTGAGTGTAGTTCGAGGGCACAATAGAAACAATGCTTTATATCTTGACAAGAGTAGTGGCATCCTAGAAATTCTTCTACCATGTATAACTTTATTGACATTCAAGTGTACTGATTTTTGAAGAAGTACCATAACCACTTATCAAAAGTAGATACCCTAACCAGTGAATCTCCATCAATCAAGCTTACAAAAAATTCATTCAGCTTATTCTGTGTCTTTTTTTTTTTTTCTTTTCTTTTTTTACTATTGCAGGACTTGTCAAAAGTGGTAGCAAAAATGGCTGAAGAAGGAAAGGTACGATAAATTTCTCAGGCTTTTCAACCCACTCGTGGGTAGCCCTAGTGGTAAGGGCTAATTTGTGTCCATGAACCCCATGTCACAGGTTCGATTTCCCCTGGGATCAAACTGTGATTTAAGTGGGAGGCCATGGCAGTGGGTTGCTATGCTAGTCTCCCCGAGGGTTTAGGTTCCACGGATGAGTTCTAAGGGCTCTGCTGTGGGGTCCCCCATCATCCAAAAAAAATAGAAATAGTCTTGGCCTTTTCAAGTTCTTGGGTAGATACGCACAGGGTAGGCAGACCAAACCAGATTTCCAGAAGGGGCTATAACTTACAATTTTTTTTATTTTTCTCCTTCGTCCTCCTCATCTTCTCTTTAGTTGTCTGAAACTATGATTTAGATTTGAAAAGTCTGCCATCAATGGGTTGAAACATTTTTACAACACTGGAAATGTCATTCATGATGTGGCTAGTCATGCACAATACACTTACCTAAGTGCTTACTTTCTAAAAAATATATGTTTAGTAATCTTTGGTTAGAGATGAACAAATGGGCTAGATTAAAGTCACTGAACCTGTTCTCTTCAATAACTCCTCTTCCTCAACTCTTTATAGGTGGCACTGAGGAATGTAAGAAGAGATACTTTAAAAGCCTATGAAAAACTTGAGAAGGTTTGAATGAACCTCTAACTCCCCTTGCTTCCCTTTTTCATTGTCCAGTAGTTGCTTCTTTGATAAGACCCAAACTCTCTATCGTTTAATATTCTTTATTATTCTTTACTTTTCATGCAGGAGAAAAAGCTCTCCGAGGATATTGTGAAGGACTTCTCAAATGATTTGCAGGTATCTTGAAGATTTTGCATACTCCATTATTAGATGCTTCCAGACCTGTGACCAAAATTATGGATATTATAAGTTTTCTCCACATCTTGCCTGGTCATCATGGAACCGGCTTACTGATAATTGTTTGGTCATCTCTAGTGGATTAATCTCTGGAGAGACCTGGTTCCTAGTTCTACTTATCAAAATAAACGAGAAAAAAAATTCAGAAATGTGTATTATTTAGGAGGAAGGGGTAAATAGGTTAATGTGAAAAAGTATAGCATACTATAAATATCATTCCAAACACCATGAACTTCAACTTTCATAAAGAGAAGTTTCTGAAAGCTGTGGGCTTGTCCTATGTTAATGCTATCCTTAATTCTTGTGCTTATAAATGGAATTAGATTGTAGGACAAGATCCCCGGTATACAATAAGAGGACAACCTAATCATTCAAGTAATAAGATAATAATCAAACAAGAACATGAAGGTGTTCTAGGGATATGCTCCCCCTAGGTCTAAGGTTCAAATAACCACAAGGGTTTGGCCCAAGTGGTGAAAGCCTTGATCTGTTCAAGGTCCAACGTTCAACACTTCATGGGTGCAAACAATCCCTTGGGGCCACACCTCCTGGTGAAAAGTCAGCGATTTAACCAGCTCCGTGTAGGAAAACTTTCGAGGATGCGGTACACGGGACCGGAGTTTACTCTGCAGGGATGGGTCCGAAGGGCCCTGCCTTGGAAAGGTTCCTTGACATCAAAAAAAAAAAAGGTTAAAGGTTCAAATCCCCTTGGGTGCACACAATCTCTAGGGGCTATCGGATTAGGGGATTTCCCCATTGAATTATCCGAAGTGCACTTGCAGGAAACTCCTTACCATGGGCTTGTGCACCTTAGGATTAGTCGGGAAGCTGTTCCGGACACCCAGTGCTAATAAGAAAAAGAAAAAAAAAAAAAAAACATGAAGGTGTTTTCCTTTAGTCTATATAAAACGTAGGTCAAATGGTTAATATGATTTTTGTCCCTAAACTATGCTTTGGTTCTAATTCTGTTCTCTTAGCCATCAATGTTTAATTTTGTTTTTTATATTTTCAAAAAGTCTTGATTTTGCTCGGATCACACTTTACCATCACCAAGCAAATGGCAATCATTATGTGGCAGACGTTTTGTTTTGTTTTCCTACATAAGTTTTTGTAAGGTTGAGGTGATACATTAAGTTACATTTTTGTTTCACAAATAAGAATATACATGGACATAAAGATTTAAGATTTAAAAGTTCTAAAATAAATTAAGAGAAGTACTCCAAATAATTAAGAGAAATGATTGGTTCACAAAAAGATTTCACAAAAATGAAGTTTACAAACCGATGACTTATTGTGATGCATCATATTGTAATATTTTTTTATTGTAAAGAAGATCTAGCATATCAAATCTATGCATATCAATTTGTGAATTTTACTTTTGTGAGATTTCATTGTGAACCACTTCTCATAAATTAAACTATTTATGGTTTCCAACATTCATCTTACTTGCCTCCATATATTTTAATTTCGTGAGACTGGTATTAAAAAGAATGTGACGTGCTAGTATTATGAAGACGTTTATAAATAACAGCAACCACATCATCAATTATCATTCACATGGGGACATTATGATGGGGCAACGGCAATATGGAGGCTTTTAAATAGATTTGAAGCAATATTTTTTCCCCCTTTTTAACAAGTAGATCTAAAACAATCAGTGATAAGGGATGAAATGGATCTATGACATGTAACTCAGAGGCCAAAATCATATCTTGACCATCTTTTATTATTAGGCATTTGGGATTCTTCCTTAGAATTGCTTCAATACTGTTATCTTTTTCTCACATTTCATTCTCCAAATGTAGAAACTGACAGATGAGTATATGAAGAAGCTGGATGCCATCTACAAACAGAAAGAGAAGGTATGTCCCTATAAAAAACAAATCGACACTTACAAAAAAAAAAAAAAAACAAATCGATGCCATAGTAGAGAATATATGGTAATTTGAAACTGGAATTTAGTTTATCCTTCTAGTATACTTTTACATTCGTGAATTTGAAATGGAAGATGTTCAGTATATGTCACTCTTAATCTGGATCTGAAGCGTCCAGTCTTTTCTATATCAACCATTGTTAGGAATGTGCTGAATTTGGTAGCATTTAGTTCAGGGTTATTAAAATTGAGTGCAGGTGTCTGATCACTATATCAACTACTGTTAGTGATGCGCTGCATTTGGTAGTATTTAATTCATGTTATTTAAATTGAGCTGCATTATATTCATCCCACTTGTCGAGTTTGTGGATACAAACTTTGCAAAAAGAAAAAGGTTGTGGATATTTGTTGGATTAATCACAATCTGGAAAGCAAATTTTCTTTTGAAAAGGAGATTATTCTTGTAGTTCTTTTGTTTTGAGGGAAGGAGATAGAGGGTTTTAAGAAGTAGACTGCTACATTGGGTTTGATTCCACTTAAATTAGGGCATGCTTACGCTTATGAACCTTTTGTGGTGATTCAGATTCCCATTTTCTGACAAGAGAAATGCTACTATGTCGCCCCAGTTGTACCGCTAACTTTGCCCCATTGATGTGGCATTACCACTTGGTGCCACGTGGTTTATTAAAAAAATAAAAAATATATTCAAAGCAAAATGGTGTCCTAAAACACAAAAAGGTGACTAAATCCCTAGATTCCCTCTATCCCTTTTATGTTTTTTTTTTTAATTTTTTTAATAAGCCACATGGCACCATTGACATGTCAATGGAGCAAAGTGAGCGGTGTAACTTGGGCAGCATAATAGCATTACTCTGACATACATGTGGATTACATGGCTTGTGGGTAATAAGTACAATCAGATTTGGGCAAGTAGAAAAGGTCAATATTTACCCCATCTCCCCGGCCCCCAAAAATAAACAAGAACAAAAACAAAAGCAAATATTTGTTTCTCAATCCTGGGGTAGGTTAACGGTGGTTCATGCATTCACATTTAGGTACACAACAACCCAACACTGAAAACTTGTGTAGAGAATCTACACCTAGTCCTAACAATGTTACATTTTTCCAGATTTCCAAACATATCATCTTGATGTATGACATGTATTTCTCGTCTTCCAGGAGTTGCTGAAGGTTTAGGGATTGCCTTACACATGCAAATGGGAGTAAAAGAGAGCTTTCTCATCAGTGAAACTGAGAATTGGTCCCTTATTTTGTATGCCAAAACGCAGTCGCATTTTGTTTATACCTGCCTTACAAAAATACTTGAATTAAAAAAGAGATGTTTGTTTTGAAGGAAAATTTATCTCTCTTTTATCTACCTGGGATTTCTTTTCCCTCCAAATTTCTGGATGCTAGTGACTTTCTCTACGTTAGTTGGCAAATGGAAGGAATAAATATATATATATATTTATATATTTATATATTAGAGTTAATTACAAAAGCAGTACTTGAGTTTTCACGTTTTTATAATTCAAGCAATCACTTTTCAACTTTAACAAAATTGATATCTGAATTTTAAGAAACTCGCAATTTTGTCCTCCATCTTCCAATAAAAACTTAATGGAAGAATTTTTATATAGCATTAGCATGTAAAGAGTCAGCTTTCGATTTACTGACATTGCATATTGATGTCATACGTAAGCCAATCAAAAATTGACATTTGATTTTCTCTTAGTTTTTAACGGGAAATTAACGAAAAGATTTAATTGTGAATATTTTAAAATTCAGAAATTAATTTGGGTCACAAATTGTAATTAATCCCTACTTTTTATTTGAACATTTTTTAATGTGGGTAATTTTTAAGCCTTTGTCACAAATGTTTGATTAAAAACACATTAGATAATATGTGCAATATTTATTTTTAGAAAATTCTATACACTACTACCATCCTATTTTCATCTCACTAAGTAAAATGTGGCACATTTATCACTAGTAAATGATCATTTATTATGTTTTTTTATCATTTAATGGTGATGAATGTGCTGCATACTACTTAGTATGATCAAAATAAGATGAGAGTGTGGTGTATAACATTACTCTTTTAAAAAGAAGCGGTCTTGAGTCTCCAAAATTTCTCACTAATTGAAACACTCTCAAACGTCTTAAATCTCTTTTTCCATTTTCTCATCGCCTATTTCTCCCCACCCTTCTAAGCTTCTCCACTATGTAAATAATTTCTTTCCAATTTTATTTTTCTCCTCTAACTCGATGAAGGCCTGATCTATTGCCTTCCAATACATCAAACTACCACATGCACCTAACCATGCCACTCCCCAACTTTTTATCTATAGGTGCAAGTACAAACACTCCAAAATAATTAGTGCCTGATGCTCACATATTGCATAGACCGTGTGTGGGCTTCACATGAATTGCAGAGGCAAATTTGGCACCTTAGATCTGCTAGATTTGACACATCCCACCCAACTCCCTTCTCGCTCGGCGTATGGGGTATGAATATAAATTGTAGTTAAAGCCACTACTAACTTAAGCCGTCACTGACTCGTGCCTAGAGGTGGGGTTCGAGTACCCATCCGAGGCAAGAAAGGTAGTGCGCTAGCTTCTAGCAGGCAAGCACCAACCCCTCTGAGAAAACAAAGGCCGAGTGGGGCACTGCCCCCACAAGGGTTTTACCCACTCGCCCAAGTTTATATATACATATACATATATATTTTACTAAAAGGACATCGTTTTGTTTTAGATTAAAATATAACCTCCCCCTATGTTGCACCTCCGTATTTCCTCTTCTCTCTCTGTGTGTGGATGGGTAGACAGCTTGTAGGCGAATCCGCCCGACTGGCATACGAGTGGGGTCACTTGCTCGGCATGTGGAATGAGGCTGAGGCCTAAGGACTAAACTCAACCCACAACCCATACGAGTGTGGGGGACACAGGGGGCTATGTGACTGGCTACCCACCTACTGAGGGCAAGTAGCAAGCCTAATCGTGTGGCATGCCACCTCGAACTACCTATCTAATTATATTTTGACTTTTCTTAATAAAAAATCATGTGGTTTCTTAATAAAAAACCACCCAGAACTACCTATCTAGTTTTACTCGGAGTAGGCCTGCTACCTGCCCTTAGCATGCGGGCCACCCCACATGGGCAAATAACCCCACCCAGTTGTCGGGCAAACTAATGGCCTTGCAACTTGTCCGTAATCTGCCAAACAACCCAAATCCACAAATACGTTCACCAAATCCATAGATCCATCCATCAAATCCACAGATCAAACCCCAAATACATATTTCCAACAAAAAATAACATCTCAAAGGAAAAAAGAATAAAACAATGCAGACCACGACGTGGTTGTGGGTTTGAGAAAAGAACCACGACCACGACTGGATGTGGATCTCTACATGGAGCCACAACCCATCATGGCCATCGTGGCTATGGATCTTTGCTCATACCCATAGCCATGTCGTCGCCCGTGGGTATCGCATGGAGAACCACATTGAAGAAGAAGAAGAAGAATAAGACATTGGCTATGGGTTTGAGCAAAGATCCATAGACACGTCGTGACCCGTAGGTATCTCATGGAGAACCACGTTGAAGAAGAAAAAGAAGACATGATGCGAGGTTGGGGTTGGCGATGGAGGAGATGAAAAAGATTGAGACGATGGGAAGGATTAAGAGAGAAGAGAGAAGAGAATAAATAAAAAAGTTAGGATATTTTTTTCTCTTATATACTGTATGCGGGCAAGCGTGCAAGTGAAACTTAGGCTGATGGAGCTGCCCACTCGCACTCTGCACTTGCTTCTAACCTTTTAATAAAATCCCACATACCCATCCTCTTAGGCCAGGTAGGTTGCCTACCCAAGCATATACAAGGGCGAGCCAATGGGCCCCGTTGGCCGGATGCAAAGGCCCGCCCAACAAGCCTAACTTGAAGTGTTTTTACATTTTTTGGGCAGGGTGGGGTGGAGAGGTTTCTAAATCTTCAAATGTAAAATGCTCTAAATATTTCAATTCAAACTAAGAAGGTAGATAAAGATAAAATATTAATAGGAATTTCTAGACGCTGAGGGCTCCTAGTGAGTATTCCTGGACTCGAAGGAAATTACTGAAATTAAGACTTCTTGTTCATAATTATCAATTCTATTTAAGTGGTAGCAGGGTTACTTGGAGAATGACCCCTCTTATTTCGTTTTCTTTCATATGGATTCGCTTTACAAGTTGGGCACGCAAAATATACATCATTTAGGCAGGATCCCTTTCCTTGTACACATACGTATTGAGTTCGGGAGCCCTTTAGTGGGGAACTTTGACATCTTCCATTGGATGCAGACTGATTGAGATCAAGGTCCTACCTAGGGTTTAAGATCAAAGTCCTACCTAGGGTTTGAGCTCGATGAGCCTTAACCCCGAACCATATTGTACTAGCAAACCTCGTTTAAGTCCGAGACATCCACTCATCCCAATGTTATGAGTTGCAGAAGTGCTAGAGTGGAAGGATTGCAGTATTGGATTAGGACGTTGGAAATGGGCAAGGTGTGAAGGTCAGAGCTTCTGTGTTGTGTTCTTGCCTCGGAAGCATTGGATAGTTGATGACAGTTAACTTGGACAGAGGTAGCTGAAAACGGTGTTGTGTTATGTAGAATTAGTTTCTTCCCTGAATAGAACGATGTCGTTTGATGTTCTTCTTCTTTATAATTGTAAACACAGTCGTTTTTACTTACTACAATTGTAATAAGTGTTTGCCAAAACACTACCGTTTTGTTCAAACAATCACTATAAATAGAGAGCTTGGAGGGAAAAGCCTCCAACGGATAATTCATTCACTTTACAGATTTCTCTCTTCTTCCTCAACTCTATTCTTCTTCTTAACCTAATTCTGGAGAGTGACTTCTCGAACAAGTCGATTGGGCTCATTACAGTTGGTATTAGTTATGGCAGAAGGAACGCGTTCATATGCTCAAATCGTGGATTCAATTAATCATTTACGGCAACAAAAACAAATTGAGGATGTGATTGCTTTATTATTGAAACAACAAGAGGCAGCACGCTTGGAAAGAGAGGCACAAGATAAAAAATTTCAAGAGGTTTTACAACAAATCTCAAAGATTTCTTGTCATGATTTGGAGAATCCTGGTAATATACATCGAGATGATTAAGATCAACACATGCTACATAGAAACGAAGATATGGAGGAAGGCTCGGGAGGAGTGCATAACAGAGATATTGTGGATAAAGGTTTTGTAAGAGGAATTAAGTTGGAGTTTCCTAGTTTTCGTGATAGTAATCCATCGCCATGAATTTATCGTGCGAATCAATACTTCCTATATCACCAGGTCCCTCCTGGTCAACGTATTTTCATTGCTTCCTTCCACATGGATGAAGAAGCTTTAGTATGGTTCCAGGATGCCAGTGAAGCAGGAACCTTTCACTCTTGGGAGGACTTCATCAAAGCTATTCAAATTCGCTTTGGATCTACTCCTTACGATGATCCAATGGAGTCCCTAACTCGACTAAAGCAAATTAGTACAGTTAATGAATACAAAACTGAATTTGAGATCCTTTCCAATCGTATTAAAGGTTTGTCCGAGCGAAATAAGTTGAGCTGTTTTTTTAGTAGCTTACGTGATGAGATTAGGCTACATGTGAGGATGCTTAATCCTTCATCTTTGAATGAGGCATTTGGCTTAGCCAAAATTCAAGAATAGTATGTGCTGAGTATAAAAAAACCTTGGAGGAATTCATTTACTGATTCGAGTAGGTTTAGTCCAGAGCCGAGTTTGTGGAAATCTAGACCAACTTCTTCAATTTTAGGAACACCGAAAGCTCCACCTTTAAATAAACTTCCTTATCATAAGGTTTCGGAGTCTCAAATGGTGGAAAGGTGTAAGAAGCCTTTGTTATTTCTGTGATGACAAATGGCAACTAGGTCATAAGTGTGCCAAGCTGAAATTATTTCTTCTAGAAGGTATGGAATTTGATGATTCCAGTGGTGAAATGAATGCTGATGTTAGTGGTGATGTGGTTGTAGAGCCTATAGAAGTGAAAGTGGAGATAGCTTTTATCTCATTTCAGTCTATGGTAGCAGGTGGAGGACCTAAGATAATGAGACTCATTGCTTATGTTGACAAGAAAAAATTGGTGATTTTAATTGACACTGGCAGTACACATAACTTTGTGGATGCTGCAGTGGCTGCTCGGTGCAAGTTACATGTGCAACTTGGCCAGGCTATAAGTGTTCAGGTAGCTAATGGTCAGCTCATTGATAGTACTAGAAAGTGTATGGTTGTACCTGTGTTGATTCAGGGCCTACAATTCACAGTTGATTTTTTTACTCTTCCTTTGGGAGGCTGTGATGCAGTTCTTGGCATACAATGGTTATCCACATTGAGTCCTATTCTATGGGACTTTATAAATATGAGTATGCAGTTTCAGGGCAATGGCCAGAAGGTTTCCTTGAAAGGTTTGAGAGCATCTCAGTCAAATCTTATTGATGATGACGAGTCCTTTGAAACTTTTGGCTGTGACAGTAAGGGATTTTTTCTACAGTTTGTTGATTGTAGCCCCATTGAACCTCCATCCTTGCACGATGAGCAAGTGCAGCAACTTTTACAGCAATACAAGGAAGTTTTTAATGAACCTACTGGACTGCCACCCAATAGATCTCATGATCACAAGATTAATTTGAAACAAGAAAATGCTGCTATCAGTGTTAGGCCCTATAGATATCCTTTTTATCAGAAAACAGAAATCAAAAAAATTGTCAAGGAGCTCTTGAGTTCTGGGGTTATTAGGCCAAGTCAGTCACCTTTATCCTTTCCTGTTTTGCTAGTCAGGAAGTCTGATGGTACATGAAGAATGTACATTGATTATAGGGCCTTAAATGAAGCTACTATAAAAGACAAATACCCCAATCCTGTTGTGGATGAGCTCCTGGATGAACTTTTAGGTTTTACAATTTTTTTTAAGTTGAATCTTAGGGCTGGTTACCACCAAATACGCATAAGGGATGGTGATGTTCATAAGATTGCATTCAGAACTCATAAAGGGCATTATGAATTTCTTGTAATGCCTTTTGGCCTTACTAATGCACCTTCAACATTTCAAGGTCTAATGAATGAAGTTTTCAAGCCATTCCTTAGAAAGTTTGTCATTATTTTTTTTTTTATGACATTTTAGTTTACAGCAAAGACATGGCATCTCATATAGCTCATCTCTCTACTGTGTTGCAAACCTTACGGCAGCGTCAGCTTTATGCTAAGTAATCAAAGTGTAAGTTTGCATGCCAAGAGATATAATATCTGGGCCATCTGATTTCGAAGGGGGGAGTGAAGGCAAATCCAAAGAAATTGGAATTTATGGTTGCTTGGTCACTTCCTAAAAACATAAAGTCATTAAGGGGTTTTTTAGGCTTGACAGGTTACTATAGAAAATTTATTATGGGCTATGGTCAGATTGTTGCCCCTTTGACATCCTTGTTGAAAAAAGATGCTTTTGCTTGGACAGATTCTGCTACTAAGTCCTTTAATGACTTAAAAGTTGCCGTCACTCATCCTTCTGTTCTTGTCCTAACTGACTTCACCAAGGCATTTGTGATCGAGTGTGATGCTTGTGCAACTAGTGTAAGGGCAGTTTTGATGCAGGACCAAAGGCCCTTAGCCTTTTTCAGCCAGGCTTTGAAGGGTAAAAATCTGACTCTTTCAACTTATGAAAAAGAACTCCTAGCCTTAGTGCTAGCTGTTAAGAAGTAGAGGCCCTATCTGTTGGGAAGTGTTTTTGTGGTTAGAACTGATCACTATAGCTTTAAATATTTACTTGAGCAAAAGATTGCTACTGTTGCTCAGCAAAGATGGCTTTCTAAACTTCTCGGTTATGAGTTTACAATTAAGTATAAGAAAGGTGTTGAAAATAAGGTGGCTGATGCCTTGTCTCGTCGAGATCAGGAGGAGGAACTTGGAGAGCTTGCATTTTTATCATACCCTACTCCAACATGGCTATCAAAATTGAAAGTGGCTTACGATGCTGATCAGGATATGCAAAACTTGATCTCAGCTCTGCAGCTTAATCCTACTTCTCATCCTTCATATAAACTGAATCATGGCATTTTGTTTAAAAAAGATAGAATTTGTGTGCCTGATTCTCTGGCCTTGAAGCAACAGATCTTGAATTACTTGCATGCTAGTCCTGCTGCTGGCCATTCTGGTTTTCACAAGTGTTTGCACACAGCAAGATTGAAATTTTATTGGCCTGGTCTCAAGCATGATGTTAAGAAATTTATTCGGGAATGTGACTCCTGTCAAAAGAATAAAATTCAAAATGTCATTCCAGCTGGATTTTTGTAGCCTCTGCCTATTCCTGACCAAATATGGACTGACCTTTCAATAGATTTCATTAAAGGTTTGACCATTTCGAGAGGCTACTCTATCATTATGGTTGTAGTGGATAGATTATCAAAGTATGCACATTTTATTCCTTTGAAACATCAATTTACTGCTCCTCAAGTGGCTTCACAATTCTTCAACAATGTTTTTAAATTGCATGGTTTACCTAAAACCATTGTTTCTGATCGTGGCTCCACATTTACAAGTTCATTTGGAAAAGAACTTTTCAGATTGCAGGGAGTTAATCTTTCTTATTCTTCAGCCTATCACCCACAAAGTGATGGCTAAACAGAAGCTGTCAACAAATGTCTTGAACACTTTCTGCGATCCTTTTCTGGTGACAAACCCAAGCTTTGGGTGGATTGGCTCTCATTGGTTGAATGGTGGTATAACTCCACATTCCATACTTCTACAAAACTCACTCCATTTGAAGCTATTTATGGGGTTCCTCCAATAAGAATCCAGTCTTATATTCCTGGTTTGACTTCCAGCCCAGCAGTGGATCAATTATTGCAAACGCGAGAACAGATTCTGATGACACTCAAGTCCAATTTATCTTTGGCTCAAGACAGAATGAAGTTTTATTATGACAAGGGTAGGATTGACAAGGAATTTTCTATTGGAGATTGGGTTTATCTTAAACTCCAACCCTATAGACAACAATCTGTTGCAGCCAAGAGGAATCATAAACTTTCACCTCGATATTTTGGCCCATATCAGATCACTCAGAGAATTGGCAAGGTGGCATATCGCTTATGTTTACCTACGGATTCACTCTTACACCCAGTTTTTCATGTTTCTATGTTGAAGTAGAAAATTGGGGACCAGTTTACACCTCTCTTCCTTACCACCAGTGGATTTGCAAGGTGAGTTGAGGCCTCAACCTAAGAAGATTTTAGAGAGAAGAAGTGTCAAGAAGAACAATAGAGCAGTTGTGGAAGTCCTGATTCAATGGGAAGGTGCTGGAGTGGAGGATTGCACGTGGGAACCATATTGGAAGCTTCGGCAGCAATTTTCTCACCTTGTGGGCAAGGTGCTTTAAAGGGGAAATGTGTGTTATGAGTCACAGAAGTGCTAGAGTGGAAGGATTGCAGCATTAGGTTGGGACGTTGGAAATGGGCAAGGTGTGAAGGTCAGAGCTTCTGTGTTGTGTTCTTGCCTAACTTGGAAAAAGGTAGCTGGAAACAGTGTCGTGTTATGCACAATTAGTTTCTTCCCTGAATAGAACGACGTCGTTTGATGTTCTTCTTCTTCATAATTGTAAACACAGTCGTTTTTACTTACTACAATTGTAATAAGTGTTTGCCAAAATACTGCCGTTTTATTCAAACAATCACTATAAATAGAGAGCTTGGAGGGAAAAGCCTCCAACGGATAATTCATTCACTTTACAGATTTCTCTCTTCTTCCTCAACTCTATTCTTCTTCTCAACCTAATTCTGGAGAGTGACTTCTCGAACAAGTCAATTGGGCTCATTACACCCAACAATCAAAATATAAATTTATGCACTACCACATATATTGTTCGTATCTTATATAGTCTCTTATTCCATTATTATCTTATCCTTTTAGAGACTGAACACGTCGTTGAATAAAGTGTAAAAAAAAAAAAAAAAGTCTATAGTACAAAGAAATAGATATATTTATTCAAGATTTGGGTTATATTTGTTTGATATACCTTAATTATATGGGGCATTATGATTATTATAACTTTCGAAAATGAAAAACTTGGACCTTATGCTTAAATCAAAATTATTCTCAAATTACAGATTAATTCTTTCAAATACAATTTGCGTGGCAGGGAAAAAAGTTCTAAATCCCCATTGCCATGTTATCATGATCATCGGTCTACTTCTGGAGGAGAGAGGCCAAACTGTGCTCAATATCTTCTTTGGCTTGCCTATCAAATGGATCCTCACCAATATATAAATCTAAAAGAGACCGGCACAGAAGTTTGCTCTGGATACTTCCCACCTCCTTTCCATCAACTTAAAAAATTAACAGAAATAACAATAAGAACTAGCATTTAATGATTTATCTAACAATGTCATAAAAAAGGATTAAGCATTCCAAAAGCCTCTTTTATTGACTTCACCGGGGGTAACTTGCTAAGAATTCAATTTTCCTCGGGTTAAATTTCCTCTGGTTCTAATCTATTGTTCAAATGATAAATGCTTATTCATATCTTTATCACTTCTCCAGCATCAGCTAGTTACCTGAATGATCACCAATAAATTCCACTCTCATAATATATGCCGTAGTCCAGCAGGAAACCATAGACATTAGACATCAATGTGCTATATTCTGGTCCTATAATATATTGATGATTCAGAGATTGAAGGATTCCGTTCAATATGTACTGAAAGGCTCCTAAGAAAATGAAGAAACATAATGATATGATAGGATCATGTGCTTTGTTGCACACATGCATTATTCATCTAGTTCCATCACTATGACAAGTGTTTTCAATTCAGTTTCTGCGAAGTCATAGCAGTTACAGAGGCCATAGCTAAAAGTAAAGTAAAGTCAAGTACGGCGTAATTTGCAACCAAAGAGAAAGGAACATAAAAACAGAAAAGGCATCTTACTTGTTGTGCGAAGTACATGGCCCCGTTCCCTTGAGAGATCTATCACAGTCCCCCGTGGTATCTTATATTCATCTTTGAACTGGGAAGTGAACCTGCAATAAAATTGGCTATTAATATTTTTTTTCAGTAAAAGGGATTTTATTAATACAAAAATAGGCATAGCCCAAGTACACAGGTAGTATACAAGAGAAGGCACCTATTTCCAATTTCGGGACATATTGGACTAAAGATTAAAAAAAAACCAAAATAATTGAAGAGACTGGCCATCTTTTCAGGAAAATTTGAAAACACTTCCTATGGTGAAATTAGAGCACCCGGCAACTATGAATGCAGCATGAATATAGCACGGACAAAGAAAAATGTAGAAAATGAGAGAGAGAGAGAGAGAGAGAGAGAGAGAGAGAGAGATGTGATATCCCTGCATAAAATGGCCTCCAACTATGAAAGTTCTTAGCAGTTTCCAGTCATTTATTCTTTGAAATATAACATCCAACTGATACTTACCATTGTTAGGGAAAGAAACTATTAAGTCATAGGATGATTCACCTTTGAAGCAATTCTTTATTATCCGATCCACCAAACTTTTGGAGTCTGCTCCCTACTGACTGTTCAAAAGCACTACGTACAGAGCGAATGCTCAATTTGCTATAGACTATTTGAAGTCTGACAGTCATGTCTATATCGTTATCAATAAGATCTTCATTAAACTCCTTGTTTTTCTTGAACTCAGAGGTAGATAATTTCTCATATTTCTCACCCAAAGATTCTTTTAGGCCATTTTCATCAGCATAAACCCCTGCACAAAGACATAATCGAGAATGGCACAACTTAAGTATAATGCAAGTGTTGAATATTGAAAGCATCTATTGATTGTACACACGAAAAAGTGCTAACGATTCCTAGTGGAAAGAGCATCAGGCTACGTATGTGAATAAAAATATAAACCTGAAATTACCCTGCCCCATTCTCCCACCGAAAAAAGGAAAAAAGAGATAGATGAGTCGGTTTATGTTGAACACTTCTTCCTTCAGAGAAGCTTTTTATTTACGTAAACAACTGAAGTGGGTCTTTCCTATATACTAACGGTGCAAGCGACAAATCGTTGACTCTCATGAAAGAAGATTGTTTTTCTTTTCCTATTGTTTAGAGAATTTAACTAAGGATACAGTGATAACAAAATAAAACTAAATTCTCGAGAATAACACAAACAACAAGAACCTAGTATAATCTTAAATCCTGGCTGAAATGTTTCAGTCTATTTTACATCATTACCATCCATGTCTTGCTAGTGATGGCACTGCATTATCAGGAAAATATATTTTCACTTCAAACAAATTCAAAGCTGTTCCTGATTCTATCTAAAAAAAATCAGACACGTTTGTATATTCGTATACATGGAGAGTTTTTATTATCCATATAGACAATGCCAACACTGAAAAAGCAACGAGCTTTTTAACTTGAAGAAGAAGAAATGGGGTACCAAATGCATAGACATCGATGTTCTTCAACCCAAAGATGCTCTTTTTCCTCAACCCAATTCCGAGGAGCCGCCGAGAGTCTCCGAGGATCGAAGGGAATGAGATTCCATTCTTGGACTCGACCACGGCCGAGGACGATTTTTCACCCAGAGAGAGTGAGCCCCAGAGCGGGGCAGACGAGCAGTTGGAGAAGAGGAGGGAATTCAGCGCATTTTGGAGAAACGGGTGTTTCGGGTCTTTGGATGCCGCAACTATGGCAGCGGCGGATGCAGCAGCAGACGCAGCAACTAAAACGGCAGCGGTGGTGGAGGAGAAGCTTCGGGAGGACGTGGTGCCGCTGATGCGGTGGGGGAGCTTCGGGGGCTGAGAAAACAAGAACGGGAAGCGCAGAGAGACCATGGTGGTATTTTGGGAAATTTGTGAAAATCAGAGGTTGAATTGTAAAAATATATATTACGTATTCATGGGAAGAAAAAACCGGTTCACCGGACCAGACCGAATCAGTTGATTTGGTCCGGTACTAAATTGGATTCGGTCTGTATAGACTCTTACCACTATAATCTATAATGTAATTAATATATATATATATGAGATAATATATTATAATATATTATCATTATATTATTATATATTATACTATATATATTATATATATACTATATCGAAAAAATCAAATTGAACATATCGAAATTGGCAAAATCAAAAATATAGGTTTAGGGATTAAACCGATGGAGTATTAATTTTTTTAAATTTCAAAATTGATATTTTTAAAATATGTGTAAAACCGGATTGAACTGGATCGGTTAGAGTCCTATCACGTGGTCTACGCAATACACTTGAGGATTGTGGCAAGTGGTATGCACGTGAACTGTGGTACTCTCTGGGCTGATTCTGGGCTTTATGCTGTTTCTACGAAATTGGGTTGCTGGTGTGAAATGGGTATGTTTTCGGCTCGAATGGGTTTTGGTAGATTGGGTTTCTTTTGGGTCGTCTGGCCTTTTCTGTTTTATTTTTATTTTTTTCAATGCCTTTTAGGATTTTGGGCCACTTTCAGCCTATTCGGTTATACACAATATTGGTCATAATGTATGGTATTGTTAATGAGTAAACGCTACGAACTTAATATTTATTTATTTTAATTATATTTTTTTATGATTACTAGTACATGTCTGTTACATCGTTGGTGGTCGATAAATATTACACTGATGGTGTTCCAAATAGCGTCACTCGAAGTTAATTTGTTTAAAGTTTTAATTAAAGGAAGCTTAAACTTAAAGGTATTTTCTATTTATTTGTTATGTGGATATTTTATTAAGATGAGCCCCACGTAAGATAGTTTTTAGAAAAACTTTTTATTATAGAGCAACGCTACTCACAATCTCAATTTTCATCATTTTCTTATCATCCTATGATATGGTATTAGATGATTAAAGAATATTTATTATATTTCATTTGTGAACCTATTATTTAATTTCATCTAAGTAGTTGATGTAGAAAGCTAATTAATCAGTTTGACCGGAGATAGCAAATATAAAATAAAGAGTAGCTTTTAATATATATATATATAGAGTTATTATATTATCAAATAATTTGATGCGTAAATGAAAAGTAGCTTTTAATATATATAAATATAAATATAGATAGAGAGTTATTCTATTATCAAACTAGTGTATAAAGAGAGCTAGCACATGTAGTATCCACGTTACTTAAATGGTAAGTTTTGATTTGTATTATTCAAGTTTTAAAATTTATCTTTAAATTAAATTATAATACGTAAACAGTATGTATAGTGTACATGCATTAGAATAGTACTAGTAATCATATACTAATATTTTTAATTATAAATCATAGGGGAGTTAGCAGCTAGGGGAGGGTTTCCTCAACGTGGAACCATTTATGAAAGTTGTACGTACCAATGCACATGGGAATGCTTCATCGATCACGAATGCAGATGCGACCCATGTCGCCATTTTATGTGCATAAGAGTTGGCACTACGTGGAATTTGCTGAGAGGCCGGTCTACAAGATCCGTGCTTACTAGCTTTAATTAATTAATTAATTAATATATATAATATTTAAAAGACATATATAACACGTCTTCCTAACTTCAATTATTCCATGTATACGTACCGGCAGTTCCCAATAATATTATTCCATCTAGCTAAGAAATAATTAATTCAAACACGTAAGTACGTTAACCTATTTTTTGGGGAAAGCTTGGATTAATTAGATTGGATCGAAGTGGACAAAACCTTCCTACCCTCAAAAAAATATTATATATTGATCATGTACATGAAAGCTTGTCACATTCTAATTTAACATAAAAGATATCGGTGTTTTGATTTGATCTTTCTAATAACTATAAAGATTATTCAATCCGTTTACTCAAGTGCATGCACACTACAATGGGTTTAGAATATTAATACATGATCATGTCATTACCAATAAGTAGTATTTAAGTTCTTTAGTTTTCTCTCCAAATTAAAATTAGCGTATGAGTTGGAAAGAACATGATTAATGACATCATCATGACTATCATGATGCTAATTGGAGAGAATGATGCCAAAGTATTAATTAGAATTTAAAAATGCATTACGAATATGAATGGCATGGCATGTCACACACACACACACACACGATAAATTTAATAATTTCTATATGCTAATTGCATGCACTTAAAATTCATCAATACCTGGAAAAAGGTCGAACTAGGTAGGGGACATTGAATGGTTGTCTTTTGGTTTCTACTGATCATGGTCACAATATTTTAGTACTGCCTCATGTAGCAGAGATGACTAGTTTTGACACGAAAAAAAATGAGTACTTCATCAGTTTAATTTAATTCTTTTGCTTCGAATAAAATAAATTGACATGTGATTTTGAAGCACTCGAAAAATGATTTTCTATTTTTTATTTTTTAATTATTTCCTTCTGTTCATTTCTGCATCAAACTCTGTTTTGGGAGGAGTGTAGATCTAAAATATTAGTAATGGCAGACCGTCCGTATATCTACCATGCATTGAAGACTTCTAAATTAATGTACATATATACTAGCTAGGTTGAAGGAACAATAACTTAAACAATCATGGAATATATCTCGAAAAATATCAAATAACAGACAAATAATTTTTATATATAAAATGATATCAAAGCTAGACTATGATCGTATGTAACAAAATGTAAATGGTTCCCAACATGATATTATATATACCAAAGTCACTTTTAAAAGTTCTTGGAGGATTATATCCCGGGCCAAGAAGAAAAAGGCACAAATTATATTTACTTTTAACAGCTTATTTATTGGTTTCAAATCAAGTTTGAGGTTGTGAGATATTTCTGCGTACTTTATTATTATTATTTTCGGAGATGCTGCATGCATGGACATGAGTGCAGCTTTGAATAGGATGGAGGAAACGAAGAGTGTAAATTACTAATTAGGAGATGAATGACATGCACTTGGTCTCACATATGCGTCATGATCTTGATCTAACTGGAGTGAGTTGTGTGAACATTGGTTAATTAATTAAAAGTTGTATGATGTGAAGGATCATCAGAGACGTTGAAGAAAAGGTCCCATTTTTCACTCATTATCGTTAGGTACGTAGTTGTAGATTGTCCTGTACCTGGGAGTTAGCTGCAGCATTTAGCTAGCATATAGATTATTGATCTACTCATTTTAGTTGTTTGTAATTAACAAGTTAGCGGGCTGGTCTATTTTTTATGAGCACGTACATGAGGAAAAAACAAAAGAAGATCATATATATATATATATATATAAATCGTTTTTGAGAACGTAATTAATTAAAACGATTCTAAAAGAAAAATCATGTCTTAATTAATAAGAATATATATGCATTTGTTACAAAATGATGCATGAGCCTGTTGATGATCAGGCAGATCATAAGACGTTTATGACGTTGTTATGGTACTGTTATTTTTAAAATTTTTCTTATAAATCAAATCACTCATGCATGTCGATCTGACAGCTTATAAATGCAATTATTTTTGGGAATTGCACCCGTTTATGAAAGCATCCGGATGATTGGCAAGTCTTTAGATTCCTTGCGGGAAACAAACATTTAAATAAGAAATTGTTGCTTTACGTAATTGGACTCAACAACTACTACTTTTGTTGGTTTACCAAGTGTCTTTATGCAGACCAGCTAGTTTATAAAGCTTCCATCAATATTAGTACAAGTCTGCCATAAGCAGATCGATGCTGTTTGGATGTATATTACAAGGTGAATGATCGTAATTAAGTAGCCTTTCAATTTCTTAAGGTTTACTGTTGCTGATATATATTGTGAATTATAGCTAGCGCTCATCGATTCCCGTACGTATAAGAAGTACCCCACCTTTGACGCAATGAAGTTGACCCTTAATTCGCAGATTCTCATGTTTATAAGCGCATGTATATAGCTGATGATCAGCAAACCCAAATTTGAGTATTAATGTATAATTCGTTGAAGCTAATATTTTATGCTAGCTAGAAGCTGGGATATTGCGTGTGCAATCATGACTTGCATTATCAAGTTCATTGATCACTTGTTAGTTAGGTATTAATATTTCCGGGAAAAAAAGAAGGGTTAATTTTTTCAAATTCTTGAAGCACATCAAGTAATAATAGAGATTAGAGACATATATATGAAGTGAGTCATACAATATTTATGTTTGCATAAATTTGTAAGTAGTATTTACAAAGAAAATGCTAAGTGTCCCGCTCCCATCTCCTGCTGGGAGCTATTGCTAGCATTTTTTTTTTTTTTTTTACTTCGTGATTAAGAAATTATTTTTTAATGATGTTATGATTTTTAAAAAAATATATATTTAAAAGTATTAAAAAAATACATGTTAAACAAAAAGTGAAAAAAAAAACACATCAAAATTATATAACTAGCGGAAACCAGGAAAATAATACTCTTACCATTGATTCTTATAATACTCGGTATTACTGTTGAAATTTTTTATTTTTATTTTTATTTTTTATTTTTACTTAGTGATTAAGGAAGTATTTTTTAATAATTTTCTGTTTTTTTTTTAAATATTTAAAAGTATAAAAATATACATCATGAAAAAAAAGATAACAACAAAAAAATGATCATCAATTATACTTAACGGTAGCTCCCAGCTAAGTGGTGGACGTAGCACCGCCCTATTTATAAATGCTTAATAAAGATCCGTTTCATATATCTATCTATATGTTGCATCAAAGCAAAGTACGTGGCATGAGTTGCTGGCTAATAGGGGCGACTTTTCTTTATTAATTAACCCTACTGGAGGGCTCAATTGGCTCAATTTGCTGACTGCCTTTTGAGTAACAGCCGTTTGTCACGGATTTAAAATTTCTTCTCACGTTCCGTTCGGCCTTAGGAGGATTTGTCCCCATAAAACTCCTAAGTAAGCCTTCTAAGTGATTCAAGACAAAAAGAACAAATCTAGAGTGAGAAAGTAGAGAGAGAGGCTCTAGAAAACTTTATTACTCTTATTGCTTGGTGCCTTGTACAAATGAGGATTCCCTCAATTTATAGGGACCTCTTAGTAGAATGCATGGCTAGGATTGTGACACTTATCACCAATCTAAGGGTAAAGAATGTTCTAGATCATTATTCCAGAAATATCTACAAGACTCTCTTACAAGGGATTCTACACTCTTCTAGAGTATTCCATACAACTCTATTCTCTTTACAAGGATTCTACACTATTCTAAAGTACTCTTCAACATTCTACAAGATTCTAGAATAATCTATAAAAGATTAGGAAACTCTAAATAGTTATAGATTCCTCTAAAAATATCTAAGTGGTGAAACGTTCCTCTGTCGATTTAAAGGAAATTAGAAAGTGGGACGGTGGCAAAAAGTAGTTTTTGCTGTCAGTTTCAAAGGGAAGGTCCAGATTCTTTTGTAGGGGTGGGGTTAATGGTGGTGAAGGGATTGT
This sequence comes from Pterocarya stenoptera, assembly GCA_003123785.1. Lineage (NCBI taxonomy): Eukaryota > Viridiplantae > Streptophyta > Magnoliopsida > Fagales > Juglandaceae > Pterocarya > Pterocarya stenoptera. The sequence goes on from QEOT01006107.1 coordinate 64,608, forward strand.
CTGATCCAACCCCCTGGTCCCGATCCCATTGCGCCCCCCCCCCCCCCCCTCTTTTTTCTTCCTCGATCTACAGAAAAGTAAAGAGAAATCCAACATGATCTATCTCTTCTTTTTCATCATTTGCTTTGTAAATAGGGACAAAGCGAAAGAGAGTGTGGAAAGAAGTCATAGCAAATCTTTAGTTAGAGATCAACAATTTTTTTTTTTTTTTTTGCGCACAATATGCATATATAATGTCAGATTGGATATAAATAAATTGAACTCCATAGAGGAAATTACTGATACACTAAATTCCATCTTTTGTTCTTAATTTTCTTCATGTTCTCTCTAAAAGAGAATCAACCAGCAAAATAACTTTTACTTTAGACAATAACGAGCAGCAGCATATAAATATATATATATATATATATAATGTAATCTAGCTAGCTTGTAATTTATATGATCTTTTCTCTTCATTGTAATTTGTAAAGGTGAATATCTAGGTATGGTATAATGTATCGTATGGATAATGTATTCTTCATGAGAAGTTCTACAGGCATAAAGAAATTATATAAAAGTAAACTCACAAACTGATGTAGTTTCATATAATTTATTGGATCTATTTTACAATAAAAATAAGTATTTTACAATCTAACGTATTGCATCAAATCACGTCAGTTAATTATAAATTTATTTTTGTAACTAAAGTATTTCTCATTTTTCATATATACTGATTTGTAAATAAAACAAGTACTGCTGCTAAGGTTGAAATATAACCAACTTTCTCACCATGAAGTATATACTTGGATGAAGTAGTTGGCATAATGATTTAGCTTATTGAAATGACATCAGCCATTCACAACTCCAAAAGAAATAAGCAGTTTTTTTATAGTGACTATAAGAAAATTAAATAAGCATTTGTGACGAATTATTTACGACAACAATGATTATTTATGACAATAACAGATTTATTTTACTAAAAAATAATCATTTTAGTAGGAAATAATTACTGATCACAAATAAATAATTTTCTTATAATGACTTTTTGTCTTGAAGAACTGTCTGATGCTAAGGCTAGCTTGAATTAAGCCAATATACATGAATTACTTAAATTATGTTTAATTTCATGATCTCTATTATGTTTTAGATAATGCCCTAGTGATCATCATGAGCTAGCTGTGAATCTATAATATTATGTTATTATTATTATTATTAACTTTGTAAAATCTCTTTATTTAAGAATCAAACATTTCTCTATAGCTAATTTATTCAATTACTGATCTAGAATTAATCTTTATTCAATTATCATATATAGTAGATCCTTTCGTTGCTTATAATTAAAGCACCAGTAGTAGTAGTACTCCTGCATGCCTACCTCTAAAATAAAAATGCCACTAGTACGAACCGCTAATTAATAATAGTACTACGTACGTGCATTTGAAATCCTAATTCTCACTTAAAAATGATCTCATAACATCAAGACAAGTTGAACTTAAGATCATAATTAAGTCTTATATTTAATAGTTAATGATCAGCGTTGGAATATTTTCAGAAGCGCTCAGGAAATTTTATAAAAAATAATTAGTTATGAGGCTAAACGAAAATGTTGATGTAAGTTTGTCCTAAAAGTTCCCCCAACATGATGCCATATATATATTATCACGATCATTAACGTACCGCGATAATGTACATTCAAATTAAAAGATCAAGTTTACTTTTGCATAATATTTTTGCAAGAAATACGTAGAGAACCAGAAGCTGCTATCAGATTTTTCACGGTAAAATAATTTTTTTTCTCGCGATTAATCTTATAGAAAAATGTAGGTATTTTCTTGCGGGGTGGCAAAAACCTCAATTCCGTGGAAAAAAAAAATTACAAATTTTAATCGTGGAGAGCTAAAAGACCTACTCGTGGAAAAAAAATTGTTTCACCGTAAGATGGGTTCTAAATTGTGGAAAAAAAGCATTTCCGTAAAAGAAGTTTAGTGGTAAATACTAATTCTAGCAGCAAAACATTTCGTTGGTGATATCTATTTGCATAGAACTCTTATCGCGGGAATAATAACTTCCTGCAAAAGCGCCAGTAACATTCGCGGCAAATACTAAAACATTTCAGATATAAAAAAAAAAAAAAAAAAAAAAAAAAAAAAAAAAAAAAAAAAAGGAAATGGGATTGACCCTAACTATTACCAAATCTAAAATTGAGTTAGAATGTTATTTTTTTGTCATAATATGGACTAGCTAAAATATTAGTCTACATTGGACTAGCCATCTTAAAGTCTAAATAATAATAAAATATTATTATTTTTAATAATATTAATTTTTTTCTAATATTTTACAAAAAATTTATGACAAAAAGAAAAAAAAGAAAGAGCTATAAATACTGTTGTTCTACATCATATGCCAACATTGAAATCAACATAGACTAAAATCTTAAACAATCAAAACCTCCACAGATCAATCTAACAAGGATTGAGAGATACAAGACTAATGAAGAAGTGGTAAATATTGACAAATAATAATAGCTGTAAATATAGTAGTAGATGTAGATATAGATGATTAGCATACAATTTTAATATTGTACACTTATATTTTATACAATTTTGTACAATTTTAATTTTAACTTTGTACACTAGTGTCAACAATAGTAATTCCATTCTTTTCTCAGGCAATTTTTGTTTTCTCTGGGTTATCATTCTCGGCAATTTATGTTTACAGAAAAGTGATCTTCCACTTTGTTTAGTGATTCTCGGCATCCTCTGGTTTTCAGAGGGATTAGACCGAAACAATTAACCCAGAGTGTCGAGAACTTTAAAGATCTAGTCCAAGAATAGATCAGACACTCAGATGAACCTAGAAAACATTGGTCTAAAAACAGACCAACCAGATGGGTCTTAAACCACTGAAAACACTCGGATGAACCTCAACAAAATACACTAATCTGCATATAGAAATTGCCAATAAAGGAAGAATATACTAACCAAAGAGAACAGACCAAACACTCGGAGATCACTTTGCCGAGAGACCCAAAAAAAATTAACTCCACAGTCACTGCCGATGAACTACTCCCTCCCAACAGAAACACTTGTGCTAAACACCAAGTGTCAAGAAGCTAGAGTCCTCCACAGAAACTGTCGACAAGCACCAAACGTCTCCCCTGCTACGTCGCACCTCCCATACACCTTCAGAGCACTTAACCGAGAATCTCAGGGACAAGCACAGAACGCTGTGGGTTCTCGAATGTTTGTGAAGAAGAAAGGGGCGAAGGCGTTGCAGGTTGAAGAAGAAATGGGCGAATTAGAAGAGAAGGGATTCGGGAGAAAGAAAGAAGAAATAAATGAAATTGAGGGTTTTGGCCTAAAGACAGAAGAAAACTGAGGGAAAGAAAGAGCGGGAGGTAAAAGAAATGTCAAAAATTTATTTGGCTTCTCTACAGTAACTCGCCAGGTTTGGAGAGTTCTTAACAAATACTGTAGTTAAAATGTAAAACCTATCTATCTTAACGAGGCCAATGTAGGTGGTTTTCTAACATTTCCTTTTATTTTAGACTTGTATTGGCAAATGGCTAGTCCATTGCCAATGCTCTAATTAAGAGATCGATATATGCTGGCGCGCAGCTGACTGCATGATCGATATTGCTTTGTATCATTAATACCAAAAGGTGAATAACTTCGATTATTAGGGTTTCAACTGATCCCATACATAATGAAAGTGATCAAAATGAAGATCAATAGAGAGAAAGTATAATATAGAAGATTGTAATATCACTTTCCACTACAGCAGAAAAGATTTTTTGGGATGAAATTTTTTGTCTTAAAAAATTTTTTGAGACGAAAGAAATTCGTCCTGAGCTTGTCCCAACAACATTGTCCCAAAAGATATATTGGGACCAAAATCACCATTTCTTCCCAAAAAATATCTTTTGGGACGAATTTGATGGAAACCATTCGAACACGTTCAAACGAGAAAGCTTTTTTGTCACAGTTGAAATTCGTCCCAGAATATCGTTCGAACGGTATGAATTAATGTTTGAACAGTTTAAATCTACATTTGAACAACGAAGACATTAGATATACCGTTCGAACGGTAAAAATATAGCTTTCCGTTCGAACATCAAACGGACAGATCAAAAGGCAGAAATATAGATTTTCGTTCGAACGTGGTGAAATTTTCATTCGAACGGTACAAAAAGAAATAAAGTTCAAACGTTAAGTGGGCGTTCGAACGATAACTATTTTATTTAAACTCAATAATAAAAAACCAAATAGACATTCATAATATTTGAAAAAATACATTAGAAACTGTTTAAGAGTCACAAAGGTTTTATAATAAGTGCAAACTAATAAACAATCATGAAACTAGCATTGTTTGTACATAAATAGACAATCCCAAAATGTGTACATAAAAAACTATTAGTTGCTTAAAGGCCTGTACTATTGCATAAGCTGCTGCATTTGAAGTTGCATTTGTCTCATAAACTCTTATTGTTGTTCTTCATGTTGTTTGAAACGCATCTCCATGTCTACTTATTTCGCCAATTGAATCTCTAACTCATGTTGCTTTGCAGTCAATTCTTCGATTCTGGAATTCGCATTCTCTAGCACTATAAAAGTCGTAAAAGCAAACCCGGAAGAAGAGGAAGAAGGAGAAGGCTTTACACAGTGACTCATACCCCTTAAATATCATGAACGTTGACCCATGACTTGTGTAAAAATATCAATATCACTTATTGAGAAATTTTGATCTGATGCAGATTCAGCACAAGGGCAACCATTTTATCCTAGACATATATAAAATAAAGAATTAATATCATCATAAATATTATAATATATTTAATTAAGGTTATAATACTTACATAATTTTCACGGGCATCAGAATGAGTCCACTCACCATTACGATCAGTGTGCGATGCAGCATATAATTTTGTCATATCATAATTGGTATCTGAATCTTGCTACAATAAATATGTGTTAAGATATAAAGTTATTATGATTCATCCAAACAATTAACTATATCCAATAAAAAAAAATAACAATACCAATTTCTTAGAAAGGTGATGGAAAGATCTTGAGCCTGCAATGATTAATCTTCAATTTTGACCTATTTGTTTTGTTTATAAAACTTTGCTCCTGTAAAGAAATTGAAAACATTATGAAGCAAAATAACAAATAAGACAAGTAAAATAATTAATTTAATTATACCTTATATGACGGATCCTCAAACATGTCACAAAATTTTTACCATTCAAAAGGTCGGACATCTTGAAAGGGATGTTAGCGTGCATCTTTCTTGTTCTCAAACTTATTATAATGCTCATGACACTTTGCCTTATATTTACAGAATGAATTACTCATAAGCTCTTCCACAGTCTTCCGCTCCTCTCTCCGATTAAAATTTAATTCAAAATCATCATTGAAAAAAATAGTCACAAACATATTATCATTTATAATATTTTAAATTTAAGTAAAATATAGAAATTTATTCTACTAAATCAATGTTTTAAACATTACCAAACAACGCTTCTTGATAAGCTCTTTAACATCTTGGGAGATTTTCTTCCATGAAGTTGTTGCCAAAGGTGCATAAGTTCGTGTAAGAGCACCCACATGCGATACAAGCCAAGCTGCTGGTTGTCCTTTGCCTCCGGTATGTTCGTCAGGAATGTTAACCTTGATCTTACCCACCTTGCGATATTTTTCCAATGTCACGCCTCTAGTGGTGCCTCGACCTTGACGAGATTGTACTGTGGACTCTATAAAATATAACATTGTAATCAATCTCTATTATATGTCTATCATACTACCTTAATTAATAACTTATATGAGTATTAGATTTTTACCTTGTTCTGTAGAGTCAATCTTTAATGGTGAGTCTGAATGAGAGTTAGGAACAGGTGAAGATGGGTTACGAACTTCCTTCCTCTTTAGTGGCATAATTTTGAACCCACTGATACATTCAATAAGTAAAATATTTGTCATCAAGTGTAATGTTAACACATAATTGGTCAATCGTAATCTGTATCAGTTTCATTTGACAATTCGCTCTCATCATCTGTAGATACTTCAGATGATTCAACATTTTCCTCGGTTATCGTATCAACAATTTTAATTTCAATATATTCTCTATTTAATGTAATCATCTCATACTGGCTTAAATCCACAAATAAATTTAAGGCATGTTGACTCTCTTGGTATGCTTCTTTAGTAGAGGGATCATCTTCTTCTTCATCTTGTCCTTCCACTTAAGGGATAACATCATATATATTTCTTGGAGAATATTTCTGTACTGCTCGCCATTGATATCCTAACTCTGGATCATCTAAGTAGAATACTTGAGATGCTTGATAAGCCAAAATAAAAGGATCATACTATTTTTTTTTTTTTATGTATTAACACTCAAAAAATATTTATCATCACGGACGCCAGTTCGAGGATTGCTTAAATCTCACCAATCACACTTAAACATATGCACCGCAAGCTCCCCCAAATATTTCATTCCAATTATATCGACAATAATCCCATAGAAATCAATATTTTCTCCATCATGACTCCCTTCGACTAGGACACCACTATTCTAGATTTTCCTATAACAATCTCGATTCATTGTGTGATACCTACTTCCCCGAGAAATACATGCAGAATATTGAGCAGTGCGTCTCGATGGGCCACGTGCCAATGCATATAGTTCATCTGATATATCGTTTGGATTATTTGCATGTATTTGTACAACCTATATATTGGATAAAGCATATATTATTTCAAAATTTACATCAATATTTTTTTATTGGCTATTGAGTAAAGCATATGTAATGTCATTACCTGTTCTTCAAACCACCTCGGGAACTCCTCTTCATGTTTCTGGTTTATATCATTTACTCCCAGTTCCTTTAGCACATTAATATGATCACTGGAATTGATGATTACCAATCTTTGATATTCTTATAATCTTTTTAAAGTAAATGAGCAAATTTACTTTAAGAAAAAGTTATAACTTACTTCAAGTAGTTCTCTATTTCAAGGAAATTGTTGAGCACATGCCACTGAATTTTTTCGAACTCTCTTCCACACAAGTCATAACTACGCACAGCACCAATTGGACGTACTTGCTAGGAAAACACAAAACATACATTCCGATGTCTTGCTCGGTCAACGCCAAAATTTCTTTCCGGTCGATCAAACCTAGTGTCAACTTCATGGAAATATTTGAAACATAATGTATGCCACTCATCTTCAATATATGTTTCTGCAATTGATCCTTATGGGCGAGCTTTGTTACCTACTGTACGTTTCAATTTTTCAAGAAATCGTTTAATGGTATACATCCATTTATTTTGAACTGGTCCTACAAGTGAACGGCTAGGTGAACCATGACGTCGAAGAATGACGATGGGTAAATACTTTCTAGTTTACACAATATTATGGCAATTTCTCATTCCATTTGATCCAAAGTTTCCACATTTAACGTCCTAGCAGATAAGTTTTTAAAAAATGCATCCAACTCAGTCAAAGCCACGCGCACGTCTCTCGTCAAGTATCCATAGATACTAATAGGCAAAATATGCTATAAGAAGACATGACAATTATGACTTTTTAATCCAGTTATTTCCCAATCATTTGTTCTCACATACCTTGCTAGATTTGACGCATAACCATCCGATAATTTAATCTTTATTAACCATTTACAAAATTTAGCCCTTTTGTTCCTTGACAATGTATACCACCCAATTGGCATGTAGGCAAATGAACCATTTTCTTGTAATTGCATTTCCAGTCTTATTCCCAACCGCTTCAAATCCTTCCTTGAGTTTAATGTATCATTTGTTTTTCCTTCAATTGACATCAATGTTTCCAATATGGATTCACATATATTTTTTTCAATATGCATAACATCAAGACTATGCCGCAATTTTAACTTCGACCAGTACAGGAGTTCAAAAAATATACTCTTCTTGGTCCAATTCAACTCATTCGTAGCTCATTTTCTCTTTCGTTATTTTTTACCAAATTCATTACAACCAACATCTATAAATTGTGCAAGTACATCTTCTTTAGACAAATATGGTGTAGTTTGGTCCCATTTAACGGTTCCATCAAACATTCTAAAATTTCCATGCCATCTATGGTCACAGGTAAAAATCGATGATGCCTTATGACCTATAATTTCCTCCCGTATGTAAGCCGTTCAGATTTGGTATATTTGTTACAAGTTGGACATGCCATTTTCCCTTTAGTACTCCAACCAGACAAGTTTTCATAAGCAGGAAAATCATTTATTGTCCATAACACCGTAACATGCATCTTGAATGACTTGTCTATTGATGAATCAAATGTGACAACCCTATTCTCCCATAAATCTTTCAATTCTGCAATTAATGGCTATAAGTGTATTTCTATATCATTTCCTGGTGATCTCGGACCTGGAATGAGCAAACTCATTATGAAATATGGATCTTTCATATACTTCCATAGTGGTAGATTATACAGCATTAGTACAACTGGCCAAGTACTATGATTAGTACTCATGTTCTCAAACGGATTAAATCCATCTGTTACCAACCCAAGTCGCACATTACGCGATTCTTCAGCAAACCATGGATGATTCTGATCAAATTACTTCTACACTTGAGAGTCAGTAGAATGTGATAAAATATCATCGTTCCTTACTCTGCCTGATGAGTGCCATATCATGTCAACAGTTGTTACACGTAACATAAATAATCGTTGTAATCTAGGTATTAATGGAAAGTGGCGTACGATCTTTTGCGGCACATTTTGCTTGTTCGATGTCCATTTTAATTCGTGGCATATGGGGCACTCGTTCAACTGCTCATTCTCTCGCCAAAATAATATGCAGTCATTCTTACATGCATGTATTACGTTGTAATCAAATTCGAGTCCTCGTTTCAATTTTTTTGCTTCATAGAAGTTACGAGATAAAGTATTGTCTGTCGGGAGTGCCTCTTTAAACAGGTCAAGTAACATGTTCATAGCCTTAATAGAGAATCGACACATTGATTTTATGTGAAGCAGTCTTACAATAAATGAAAACTTACTGTTTCTTCTACATCCTAGATATAGCTCATGCTGTGAATCATCCCACAATTGTACAAAACTGTTATGGCCCCCATCATTTGAACTTGATTTATCCGCGTCACCTTCATCCATAAACATTCCCGCACCAATGTCACCTAACATTTGCTCCATATCCTCATCATATTCATCTCCAACAACCTCTGGTTGTACATCTTCATCAATCTCGTCTTCTTCATGTAGAGCCTCATATGAAGTTGGATATGGTTTGCCGTGTAAGACCCAATCAGTATAACCCTTGTCAATACCTTTGACAAATAGATGCTCTCTCACCAAGTCTATCTTATGAGAACACAAATTCCTGCATTCTCTGCATGGGCATCTAATATGCCCATCACTATCACATGCACCCAATGAGAACTTTAAGAATTTCTTAACACCTTCTGCATATACATCATAGTTCTGACCCAATCGATCGCTAACTTGCATCCAACTCTTATCCATGCCGATTATGTTCATTACAAACAGTCACGTATGCATAAATTGGGATTATGTATGTATCATGTATCAATCAAAGAGTATGCCACCTTTCACCGGATAGTTGGTCCTATCCCATCCGGGATTGTAAGATCATAATTGCCAACTTATGATCTATTATCTGTCACGTACAACAAAATTTTGGTAGTATCTTCCCATAGTTCTCCAAATATGCTCGTTTGGTTGTGTGCACTGATGATTAACACATCATTGCACCGTGACCAAAACTACATATCTGAAGAACAAGGGATGAATCTACCAAAATCATAATGTTAGACGATAACAGATATAGTTCCATAGTTTGCAAGAATGATCTTACAATCCCAAACTATCTACTCTGGACAATTCAAGAGTTATCAATCAAGCATTCATCCAGATTAATAACTCTCGAACAGGTTTAAGGTTTATTTTAATGAAATACAAATAATGTAAGATATGCTAACATATGTCAGACAATAAGAACATATTATTTATACAACCATACAACAACAACATCAATATTATTAAATCTTAACTATATTTATTAAAATTTTTCAAGATTATGTAGTATTTTAATTAAAATACAAATTTCACAGTATTTAGAATTATCTATTTAAGTATTATTAAATCTTAGCTATTTGTATTTTATTTAAAGATTATGTAGTATTTTACTTAACATACAAATTTATAATATTTAGAATTAACTATTTCAATATTGTTATGCATTGTAAGTTCCCGTTCGAACGATGTTAAACATACTGTTCGAAAATAACATACCCGTTCAAACGGTGATCTCAAACCTTTTGAACGTGTTCATTCTAGATTTCCAGTCGTCTTGAACAACGGAAAATGCAAATATATCAACAACAAACAAACCACAACGGGTATGATAACAACATGCCAACAAACAACAATATCAAGGAACCCTCAAATTTTCAAGATGGAGATTAAAACTTAGATAAAACTTTAAAAAAACCTTATAAAAAGCAAATTATAAAAAACATACCTTAGATGAAAATCCAAGAAGAGATAAAAACTTAGAACCGAGAAAGAGCTCCACAAAAAGCAGTAGAAATAACGTATTAATCCAAAAATACTTCAGTGAGATGAAAAGTAGTAGTATTTGGGGCTGGATTGAGGAAGAAAGGCTCGGCTTTCTTTGCGAGGGACTGAGAGGGGTTGGAGGAAAGGGAAGATTCTGAAATTCTGTCGTATATTTCAATAAAGTTTGCTGTTCGAATGGTTATTTACTAACTGTTTGAACGTGAAACGACGAGACGGGAAAAATTTCCCTCTTAAAGTTTCATGTTTGAAAGCTTAAATAGTACGTTCGAATGTGAAATGATGCATTCCTGCTCTCATTCATAAACGTTCGAACTCTTAATATTTACCGTTCGAACGGTTTGCACAATGTTTAATAATATATTTTTTTACACTATATTATTAAATAAAATAACAACATTAATATATACAGACATATTAAATGATACTATAGTTTAGTAACACAGTAATATCATATTATAATATATAGTCAAGCATATTATACATTACATTATAGTAAAGTATATATGAATATATAATATCATCCCAATTAAGTTATAAGTAACATATATATAGTATCACCATATTGTCTCATCTTTAGTACTAGCTAGCATATATTTAAGTGTCCTCTAATTGGACTATAACTAAAAAATATTATGTTAATATATTAGACTATGGATAACATATATATTGTATCATATGTAGTGTCATCTAATTAGACTATAATATCATATTTATTATAGTATAGTAAAGTAAAATACAATATATATTATTAACTATATATATAAATCATATAAGTAACTATAATATATAGTACTATAGGTCAATTAATATACCGTTAATATAAACTAATTATAGTATTTATTGACATATTCAAGTGCAAAGACTAGGAAAGTTGACCACACAAAAACCAGACCCTCTCTCTATAAGCAAAAACCAGACCCTCTCTCTCTAGAAGCTCTCGCGTCCGGTCACAGCTGGAGGAGAGGGAGCTCCGGCTTCCTCTTCCCTTTCCTCCCCCCTTTCTAACGTCGGCCTTGTGTCTCCGATGGCTTCATTTGGTTATTTTTGGTTTTATTTCTAGTTTCCTTCGGCCGAATAATGAGGTTATCGATTCGAGCTTCTCCGGTCACCAGTTTCTTACAAGTGCCCCACCAGGAGCTTTACCTGTCGCCGATCTGCTTAACCTCCTAATGTGGCCTCCTCTAGAATGGCGCGTAGCCCGCACGCACGGGTCGAAGATTTCAGAGCTCGTCGGCAAGTGGGCCTCACGCGCCACCAAGGAACCCTTTGACGCCGAAATGGGGGCAGTTCCTGAGCAGGCGTCTCTGGATCTTCATAGCTCTACCATCGGTTTCTCTCCACCAGTTGTTTTTGTGCACTGTTTTTTCGTTTTATAGTGTTTTCACAATGTAATTTTCTTTATATTTTGTTTTTTTTTCTAGATATTTAGATACCCTAAATGTTATCCCATTCGGACTAGGTCCGGAATGGAGTTTCTCCCCCCTCCGCGTAGGCAAAGTTGGCGGGGTGTTCCCCCTCCATATCCCGTTTAGTCGGGTATGGAGTTTTGTTTAGTGGGTTACTGTTACCCCTCTGTCTTGGACATAGGTGTGCAATTTCTTAGACTTAGGTCTGAAGAGATGTGTCGGACTAGACCATGTCAGCCACAGTTGTGTGTTGGGAAGCTGTTAATGTTTGTAATTGGCTTGTTTAAGTCAATCTTGTATGTCCTTTTAATGAATGGAACAAGATCTACTATTTTCAAAAAAAACATTATAGTATTTATTAATTATAGTATCATATATATATATACAAATTATATATATATGTTCACCAAAATATTTATATAATGTTATAACATATATACTAGTATATAATATAGTATTGATACCATATCATATAACTCATAGTATATTATATATATAGTATATTAAATATAATAACTATATATTATAATATGCCATTAATAACATATATATAATGATATATATTATAATATATATAATAACATAAATTACAATATACTATATATATAGTATATTGTACATAATAATATATATTAACTATATATAATACTGTTCGAATGTATTAACTAACCATTCAAACGGTATTGTATATATAACTTGCCCCAACGTCCATTTTCACAGACACCAAACTCTCTCTCAAAATCTCAAACCGCTCACAAAACCTCCATCTCCACCGTTTAATGCCCTCGTTGTCGCCGTGAACAGTACCCAGTTGTAGCCTCCAACTCTAAGCACCAGTATCCTCTTTTTCTAACTATTTTACCTTTTAAATTTAGGTTTTTGATAGATTATTTGTTTAAATTAAGATAAATCAATTTTTCCATCAATACTCACCGTAGATTTGCTTAAATCTGTTGGAGGAATATTTATTTAAGTTTATTTATGTTTTGTTTGTGAAAAATCCATGGAATCATTCCATGGATTTCAATGACTGAGTTGACTCGGCGTTGTCTCCTTGGACGATTCGCATACCGTTCGAATGCTTCGTAGGCTGTTCGAATGCTAATAGCCAAACAGATTAATTAGTTTTAACCCGTTCGAACGGATTAACCCAAATAGCTTTGTATACCGTTCGAATACTATTTTAAGCGTTCGAACGGTATAAATTTAAAGATATCTTATATTTAATTAGGAAATTTTATCAGATTTTGTTAAATGTTTTTATTATTAATGTTGTATTGATAAGCACTTAATTAATTGTAAATTTCAGGTTCATTATAATGTCTTCTTCTAGGAAGGGACGTAAGCGATGCAATACTACATAGACTAATATCAATCCAGATAGGGAGAGGACTATTTTACTAGAGCGACAAGTGAAGCTGTCTAACTTCCAGAGTCTTGTCTGGGAGGGACATTCCCTGCCATCAATCTTCAACGATCGTGGTTGGGGACCTATCTTAGATGCGGAGGAATCATGGGAGACTATCTCTTATATTGACATTGTTTCTTAGTTCTATAGAGAGCTCAATAGTGCCAGCCCAGATGACGAAGGGGCATACAACATCTTTGTTCAAGGAGTTACAGTTGTATTTTTATGAGATCGACTCGCTAAGCATCGTAGTATTCCTAGGCTGCCAGATGCATATCTAAATGTGATGCCTAGAGAGTCTGATCCTTTAGGTGAAACGGAGACAGCTGAGGAGAAGGCACCAACTTATGCAGATGAGGTCGATGCCCTTACTGATCATGAGGTGAGGGATTTGGTTGTTGGTCCAGATTCTCCCATGTATGATGGGACGAAGAGCATCAAACAGACAGATTTATCTTTATTCTTCAAGATCCTGAATTTGATAATCACCAACAACATTGACTCTTGGCAGCACAAGACAGAGGTTGGCCTTGATCGGACGAAATTTATGATACGGGTCGCTCATGGCATTCCTATCGACCTGATGGGGTATATATTCGATAGGATTCAATCAGAGTCCCGGTACATTTCGACGGATATACTGCCATTCAGGATCCTGATCACCCGATTTTTATTATTTGTCGGTGTTGTGCCTGATGTTGCCGAGCGTAAATGGCAGCCGATGGGACCGATCAACGGTACCACCCTCTCATGCAGCAGTAGACACTCGAGATTGCATCTTCGTGGACAACATCTAGACCCAGTTGATCCTTAGAGAGATGCATAGCAAGGAGATCATGGAGTATAGGTCGAGGCATTAGCACACAGCACTACTCGTGAGGACATGGCCGAGATCGTGTGTGCAGCGATCAGCGGACAGACATCAGCGCTGATTGATGTAATGCGTATGGAGGTCCGTTCTGCTGTGTTTGAGTTTTGTACTGAGAGTATTGGTAGCATCTCTGACTTATGTACGGAGTTTGATGCCATGTCGGCGACTCAGGTCACCATTAGTACTCGACTGATACAAATAGAAAAACGCCTAGCTGCAGTCGAGGAAGTGTACAAAGACATGGGGTCTTAGTATTTTCTATCTTTTATTTATTCATGTTTTGTTGTTAGAATGAACAATATTTAATGTTTTGCAAATTTAGTATTTAATTATGAATTAGTCTTATTTTATATTTTTTGAACTAATTATTGATTTATATTATTCCTATTATTTAATTGATAAATTTCTTATAATTACAAGTTAATATAAATATAATTCTCTTAAAAATAAAAACATATGCTCACCGTTCGAACAGTAAAAGTGTACGTTCGAACGGTGTAGCAATTTACCGCTATAACGATGTTACTTAACGCGCCAAAATTTCCGTTCGAACACAAAAATTAAACCCTTCGAATGATGACTCATTACCGTTCGAACGGTTCAATTATTAGGGATGGAATATTTCGTCCCTGAACATACTTTGAACGGTATGCATCTTCCGTTGTCTTTTTGGGATGAAATATAAAATTCGTCCCTAAATCTCACTTTTTGGGATGATTCTCAATTCGTTTCAAAATAAAATCGTCCCAAAATCTCTTTTTTGTTGTAGTGTTCAATTGTTAACTTTCATTATTGGTTTTTAATTAATTTAACCAGTGTGAATCAGCTTAATTACTCCATGCACTTGACTTTAATTAATTAATTCATGTTATGATGAAATGAAGCTAGCGAGATGAGTCGAAAACGAAGAAAATGGCTATCATCTTGATAAGTGTTGACATGAACGTACGCGTACAATGCTGAAATTAACTCAGAAGCAAATGCTTTGGAATATTCCATTCTTGTAGCAGCCACGGCCTCGGATATGAGAAATACTTTAGTCACAAAGTGATTACATAAAAATAATTTCACAAACTGATGTGACTTGATGTGGTTCGTCAGATTAATATAAAATTATTTTTATTACAAAGTAACCAAATAAAGTTACGTCAGTTTGTGAAATTATTTTGTGTAATCTTTTTATGAATGTAGCAGTACTCCTCGGATATATATTAGGCACGAGAGGCCTGGTCTTTTGTTCCTAGGTTTCCATTTGGTAGGCATTAATCAAGATGTAGAACCAAGAGATCAACTAATTAAGCTTAGGTAAGGGTAAAGTTAAAATCACATATTTTTTCTTTTGTCTATTTTATTTAAGAGAGATTCTCATGGTTGATTATCTATCTATTAGTCAAAATAATAATTAAATATTTTTTATAATTTTTTAATCTAATTTTTCTCTTCTCATATTTTACAATTCAAATCTATTATAAATTGTATAAATCCAAGCACCTATATATATAAATAATAATTATTAATGGTACTACAACTATTATGTAGCGACAAAAATAAAAAGAAATTAATATAAATTATTCAAGAAGGGTAAATAGTAACCATAAAAAATATAGAGAGTTACTGTAGCTTGTAGCTAGCAAGCAAAATATTTGCCTTTTGCCTCTTCTAATGTAGACAATTTTAAGGGATTGTTAGTTAGACTTTGGCTTACATTTACAATTAGCTAAGCCAACGTTGAAATCTTTTTTATTAAGACTTTTCAAAATACTCATTAACAATGGAGCATCAATTTAGAGTCGATATATTAGTTATTGTTGTTATATATAACTTCCAGCCAATTGCAAAAACTAAATAATAGATCTAGTAAGTGAAATGTTGGCATGGAACGCATTTGGCAAGCCAACATGATCCACTGCATACAATTAAGAGTAATGTTAGACATAGTCATAGATTGTGCAAGCACCTAGTATTCCTTTTTGAAAAAGAGCGGGATTCATTATTAAAAAATTAATTTTTTATATGAGTTGATCATATTTAATCACTTTTTCTATAGGAGTGCATGGCACTTAAGCACTTTTTGACTGCAAATATTATTCTACATATACTCATTAACAATGGAGCATCAATTTAGAGTTGGTAGATTAGCTATGGTTCTAATAGATCACTTCCGGCCAATCGCAAAAACTAAATAATAGATCTAGTGAGCGAAATATTGGCATGGAACTCATTTGCCAAGCCAACACCCACTACATGCAATTAAGAGTAATATTAAACATAGTCATGGATTTTTCAAGCACCCAGCATTTCTTTTGAAAAAGAGTGGGATACATTATTAAAAAATTAATTTTTTCATATGATTTGATCGTATTTAATCATTTTTTCTATAGGAGTGCATCACTTGTGCACTTTATGATTCCAAATATCATTCCATATATATATATTTATATAGTTTGTTCAAAAGAATTAAATTGGCAATTAACATGCCATGCACACATCAGAAAATAAATAAAAATAATTGAAAGAAAAGAAGAGGAAAATTAATAAAATTAATAAAATTTAAATAAAATAAAAATAATCAAATTCAGAAAATGCACGTACATTTATAAAAATTAGATTAATCTGAAGCACCAAGCTGCATGCATGCATCCATCTTCATGTCCAGATTTGGGGAGATCGAGCTCGCTCATGCTAAGGGGTGTTTATAACCTGTAATGGAAACAAACACGGCTATCTCTCTCAATTTAATCTCTAGATATGGAAAATCCACTCTAAAATATTTCATGTCCAGCTAGCATTATTCAATGAATAATTAGTATAAAAGGAAAGAAACCTACAAAAAAAAAATCATATAATTAAATGCTAATAAAAAATAATTAAAAACTTTTACGTAGCAGCCCTACACCACATATCTGCTAAGAAAAGAAAAATAAAAAAGTTCGATCTAGTCAGCATATATGTGTGTGGTGTAGGACTACTGAGTAGAATAACTCAAAACTAATTATGCTTCTTTCAGATCTTTCATTAATATAATATCTAGATTTGGGGAGGGACACTAAAATCCAACATATAAGGAAAAAAATCTAGTAAAAAAAATCATATTAATTAAGTGCTAATTAATAAAATTACTAATACGGCTATGTGAAGGGAATGTAAATAATTAAATTCATGTCCCGGATAAAATCAAAATTATATAAAAGGAAATAAATCCAGAAACAAAATCATATGGCCTGATTTCCTTTCAAGACTAAAATCTAAAATCTTGAAAATTTTGAAAGTCTTTCATCTTATTATTACAATTTTTTTAAATTTCTACACAAAATAAAATAAACAATTCAATTTTTTAAAATCTTAAAATAAAAATAATTTTAAAAAAAATATTCTAATAATATTTTATTTAACTTTTTAATTTTATATCAACTTATTTCATCTTATCTCAAACGTTAAGAGTTTCTGATAAAGAAGAAAAAAAACCATACGGCTAGAAGGCGGAAAAGGACAGGACTCCTCAATTCAATAGATTTGGATGATCCCATGCACCTATTAGCGGGAATATCTTGGGAAGTCGCTTCTGTCCGCTTGCTTCCCTCTCCTTTTAAATGCTTCAACTTTCGATACCTTCCTCTGCACAGCAAAACAAAAGCATATAGGATCATGTCCTCGCAATCAAACCTTTATCTCCTCCTCTCTCCTGCAGTAATTTCGGCCTGCTACAACATCCCACCTCCAAGATCTTCCTTATCCTTGGACGGTAAGCTCTTCACCTTTTCTTCTATGGACCTTCTGCTTATTTTTTATTTTCTCTGTTCGATGTAGACATTAATTTCAACACCCGAGAGCTCGCGTGTTTAAAGATCACAGCAAGCTAGCGACCTTAATTATTGCTTAAGTTTATATTTGTACTTGTTTTCCTTTACTCATGTTAGAATTGATGAATACCCAGCTCAGGTTTGCTAAGATTCTGACCAGATCTTTCTCTTGGTACATATGCTTTCTTGGTCAGCTTTATTGCTTGGTTGACCAAACAAAGAATCTACTGCTGAGGAAAGATGGAAGAAAATATCTTAAAAGCCTGAGAGCTTGATTTTGTTAGAGTCTTTTGCAGTCCAACCGAGTCAAGACTCAAAAGTGTGTGAAAAGTAGTCTCGTCTCTGGTTCTGGTTTTAGAACAGAAAAATGCAATTTAGAATCGAGATGGCATAGAAACACAAGAGCACTAATTAAGAAACTGCGTTTCTTGCAGTGCTACTGGTTCAATATTTCTTAATCAGCTTTTCATTTTCTTAAAGAAACGCACATCATGGGTACTAATTTAGTACTATTTGTCATTGGATTTTCTCGTCGTTCTTTTACAAGAATGGTGTGGACAAGGGTTTTCCAATCTCTTTCATAAGACTTTATACCTTCATACTGGTTAGTCAGCTTAGTGGCATCATCATGTATTTCACCCATACACAGGGCTACATTTGTATGCTTTAAGTTGTCTTTTCTTGAAATAATTTTCAGTATATAAATAATACACTAACTAATTATCAGATAAGGAAACTAAGTCATTGATTGATTGCATCGCATCATGTTTTGTAGGTGTATGGTCATTCGGGGCAAAAGACAAACGAGTTAACTTTGATTCTCCCTTGAGATGCAGCGCAATATCCAAGCCTCGGATTCAAGGTATATACAAATTTATTATTATTGTTATAAGTACAAATATACTTAAATTATATATTTATTTAGTTATATATGTCCATATCTATGTATCCGAGATCATCATGCATGTATGTGTTCACATAAAAATTAATGATCAATTGTTATATATCATGTACTCATGTGCCACAGATGTGTTTCGAAATGGTCTGCCAGTCATAAAGTGGTCAGAGATTGTGGAAGATGACATAGAGAGGGAAACTGATCTTGAGGTTCTTCCAACAATTCTCAAAACCTTAACTTTTTTTCATACCCTTTTTTTTATACATTTAAAAATACTAATATGTGTCAAATGGGTATACAAAGTTCTGGTAATTTTAATGTGTTTTTGCTGTATTTAGTTGAAGGTTTCTACATCAAATCATAAACAGAAACGTGTGGATTCCATCAAGTCGATGTTGGGCTCCATGGAAGACGGAGAAATCAGCATTTCGGCTTATGACACAGCATGGGTTGCTCTAGTACAAGATGTTAATGGAAGTGGTCTTCCTCAATTCCCATCTAGCCTTCAGTGGATTGCCAACAATCAGCTTCCAGATGGGTCATGGGGAGATTGTGAGATTTTCTTTGCTTATGATCGGATAATCAACACATTAGCCTGCGTTGTTGCTTTAAAATCATGGAATATTCTTCCTGAAAAGTGCGAGAAAGGTGTCATTAACTGTTCCCCACTTTTTTTTGTCTCTCTTTATCAATTGAATATTTATCCTGTGTTTAATTTTGGCTAATAGTCAGGTTTTTGTCCTTGTATAGGAATTTCATTTTTAAAAGAAAAAATATATAAGCTTGAATGTGAGAATGATGAGCACATGCCCATTGGCTTTGAAGTTGCTTTCCCTTCACTTCTAGAGATTGCTCGAAGTTTAGACATTGAAGTACCTTATGATTCTCCAGCCTTGCAAGATATATATGCAAAGAGAAACATAAAGCTCACAAGGTAGTTTCAAATCGTCTCAAACACCATCCATGATTATGTTTGCTACTTTCCACACAGGAACTAATATATAAAATTAGTTGTATTGGGGAGGGAAAGTTGCCTTATCTTGTAAAATTATTTCAAAGAACACAGGTCCCTAGCTAGCCTGCTGGTTATGATCTTTTACATGGAGGTAATGATTATAGTCTGTGTGTGTGGGATAGGATACCAAGGGACATCATGCACAAAGTGCCCACAACTCTACTCCATAGCTTGGAAGGAATGCCAGGCCTGGACTGGGAAAAGCTTCTTAAACTGCAGTCCCAAGATGGGTCGTTCTTGTTCTCTCCATCCTCCACTGCCTTTGCTCTCATGCAGACCAAGGACAAAAATTGTTTGAGATATTTAAAAAAAGCAGTCCAGAGGTTTAATGGGGGAGGTAATTATCAAGCTATATATATTACATTGAATTCATGCTACTTTTCACTTTTTCAAGTGTGCTCGCTTTCTGAGTACTTTCCTATAATATATATATATATTTATATATATAATATATATGCAATTCATTAATCTGCTTCTAAATATATATATTCCTATACATCTAGTCCCCAATGTGTATCCAGTGGACCTGTTTGAGCACATCTGGGCTGTGGATCGGTTGCAGCGCCTTGGAATTTCGTCATATTTTAAGTCAGAGATTAAGGAATGCGTTAATTATATTTACAGGTATAAATATATGTATAGAAATACTAGCTATATATATATACATTATATAGTCAGTAAAAAAAAAATTCTCTTAAATAATGTACATATGTTTTAATTATTTCCAGATATTGGACGGGCAAAGGAATTTGCTGGGCGAGAAATTCAGAGGTTTATGACATTGACGACACTGCCATGGGATTCAGGTTACTCAGATTGCATGGCCATCAGGTTTCCGCTGGTAAGTACTTTGCAAGACACATGTACAACCTCTCTCTCTCTCTCTCTCTCTCTCTCTCTCTCTCTCTCTCTCTATATATATATATATATTATATATAATATATATAATGATCTATATATCATTTTTTTTTTATTATTATTATTATATGTTATTTCATACTCTAATATAGTTATATTATTATTTGTTTTTTATAATTAACAGAGGTGTTTCAGCATTTTGAGAAAGGTGGCGAGTTCTTCTGCTTTGCCGGGCAGTCTACACAAGCCGTGACCGGGATGTTTAACCTGTACAGGGCTTCTCAAGTGCTATTTCCGGGAGAGAAGATCCTCGAGAATGCAAAGCGATTCTCATCCAACTTCTTGCGAGAAAAACAAGCTGCAAACGAGCTGTTTGACAAATGGATCATAATGAAGGACTTACCTAGCGAGGTAGTCATGATCATGATTTATATACACATGAATATCCAATTATTACCTCAAATTATTAACAAAGTGCAGAAGATCAGGATCTGAATTACAAAACTTTTTCGTCCCAAAAAAAGTCATTTTCATTGCAAACCACTCAATTAACAAGAAGCCAACACCCAATATATATCAGCAGATGATTCTAATTAATATATAATCGCCATTAATTAACAGGTAGGGTACGCACTGCAAATCCCATGGTATGCAAGCTTACCTCGGGTGGAGACCAGATTCTACATTGAACAGTATGGTGGCGACGATGATGTCTGGATCGGCAAGACCCTTTACAGGTATATATATATATATATATATATTTATATATCTTCGTAATTATTTGGATCGTCATGTTTTTTTCACATGTTTTCGTCTTTTCTGCTTTTGAGTGGCCGTAACGAATTAAGAGAGTGCTGGGCCTCCATTAATCACTAAGCTTGAGATGAACTAGATATTCTGTAAAAAATAGTGAAAAAATAATAATATAATATTAAATAATAGTAAATAATAATGAAAATTAGATAAAAAATAATAAAAAAATAATAAATAGTAGTTGATCAGTATTATGAATATTTTACTACCCAAACTAACCCTAAATCACAATAAATCAATCCTACAGTGCTACCACTTTTCTTAATGGCATAAATAATGACAAAATGTGATGTGTTCACCGATCATAACCTCATGATCTCCTTTTTAATTAATATATGCATCCACACTTGCTTTAGCACAAACTATCATAGAGTTTAATTTATTAATTACAAAGCCAGCTAGCTAGCAGCATGTACGGCTACCTAGTTAGTTCGCCAAACTGTAGTTCCAACTGTCTTTTACGTATGTCTTCATGCTCGGATGTGTGTGTCTGTATATATATAAATAAATATATATATAAATATGTATGTATAGTGATAGGATTACTATCTATTTATTATTTATGGTATATTTATTTTTTTATCATTTTCTTTTAAGTATTTTTTTAACATCTTTAATCATTAAAAAAAAATTTAAAAAATATATAATTTTATTAATAGTTACTTCTTTAATTATTAAATAAAATTAAAAATTAAAAAAATCAAATATAAAAAAGTAGTAAATAGGTAGTAGGAGAGTAGTAACCCTATCATTTTCCATATATATATATATATATATATAGTCAATATACCATTTCAACTACGAAAGTTTGGGATTTAATTTAAATCTCAATCCTAATATAATTAGTGTTAATTATTAATTGATAATTTATATAACCGCAGGATGCCGTATGTGAACAATAAAACCTATGTGGAGCTTGCAAAACTAGACTACAATGATTGCCAAGCCTTGCATCGACTGGAATGGGATATTATTCAGAAGTAAGTTCTATTAATTAGCAAGAACTCATGTCTCCATGCATCATTAGTATAAGATATTTAATTAATTATAAATTGATTGGTCCTTAATTAATTAATTTCCATGCATGATTAATTAATTCGTACGTACGTAGGTGGTACTCAGAATGTAATCTAGGAGACTTTGGAGTAAGCAGAAGAACAGCTCTCTTTGCTTATTTTCTGGCAGCAGCCAGTATTTTCGAACCGGAAAGGTCGAAAGAACGGCTTGCATGGGCTAAAACCACAGCCTTGGTCGAGGCAATCACATGTCATTTTCGTGAGAAACAAATGAGGACAGCCTTCCTGCATGAATTCAGAAACCACTCTCGTCCACGAGACTACATGATAATGGCCGGAATCAGGTAATGTAATTCCTTAACGACCTTCTAAATTAATTTGGGACTACTACTTAATTAATAGTTTTCAACCTGAAAAAACTAAATAATTTTAAAGCCGGCCAGCCATCTGCAATATATGTCAAATCTTTTACATCCAGAAAACAGGAATGGTCCAATTGGTATTCATGACACCAAAAGAATTGCAGGAATTGCAAAAATGGGCACAAGGCCAATATTATACAAGAGTAAAGCTACTGATCTCACCGCTCTCAGAGCTCCCGCTGCATTTTTTTTTTTTTTTAACTTAGAGATTAAGTAAGTGTTTTTTTAATGATATTGTAATTTTTTTATTTTTTTAGAAAATATTTAAAAATGTTAAAAAAATACATGTAAAAAAAAAGAAAAAAAAAAACACAACAATTACATAACGGTAGCTCCAACGAGAGCTGGGAGCGGTGGCTATAGAGCTACCCATTATATAATTCTGACTAATTAATTAAGTGCCCATTTGACAATATAATGCATTCCAGAATTAGCATTCATGTTTTATTTGAAAGGTAATACATGATCAATTAAAGTTAGGGAGAATCGAATAGTTGGATATTAATAAATACGTGTCTGGATTTTCCAATCCTTTGTGGATTTTCTTTAAGTACATCATTGCCTAATTTATCAATATCCTGATCAAGTAGTAGTAGTGGGGTCATTGTAGGCGATCCCTTCCAATATGGGGAGTTCTACAAATCCACTAATGGCAATTAATGCAAGAACAATCCCATGCACCAGCTGCCACATGATGATCATGCAGCATGCAGCATGCTGTTTTACTCTCTCTCTCTCTCTCTCTCTCTATATATATATATATGTGTATATACATATGACACACACATGATGATATATAGTGCATCAAACAATGAGAGCAGTACTAGTACTGCAACAAAAGGATGATCGATCGAGTGTGCGTGCGACTGTAATGTTTATGTCAAGGAAAAAGCATGGACCATATATGCATATATAGGAAAATTAGATCAAGCTGGTCCAAAATGCTTTTAATTGTATATATATGCATGTGTCTGCCATATATATATATATTATATATATATATATATAAACTCTTATCTTAAAGCTGTCATTTCATGATCAAAGTCGTATAATATATGCTATCATTCACGGAAAATTATTCTAGAAAGGTCAAAATTATTATTTGCATTAATTGATATGTATATAGCAAGTGCTGCCATAGACCAATTAATTAATTAATTAAGGTAAAGATATTATACTTTAATTTGGCTATTATTAGGTCACTAATTATGGGTTACCTATTGGGTCATCGGAAAAATGCTACTTAATCGATCTGAGTACTATATATATATATATAAATATATATATATATATACAATTAGACGTACGCCAATAAATATATTTATATATATATATATAGTTTTAATTGTGGATGTGACTTTATATGTTGCAGATCAAGGTCCAATATTACAAAGAAGATCACAGGGCAGGCACTCGTCGGGACATTGCTTGAAACCCTAAGGCATCTCTCGTTGGAGGCAGTAGTTGCGCACGGACAAGAAATTAGCCACCATTTACGACAAGCGGTGAGTTACTTATAATTGATTACATGAATTAATTTTAGTAGTGACTTAAATTTCATCGATATAATATTATATATATATATTTAATTAAGCTTAATATAATCATCATATTTAATTTCATGCATATATATATAATTTCATGCGGATCTACAGCTTTCCAAATTGTAATTCGCTATATTTTCCATATATCTTTTACATTTTCTGTTATTTCCTTTGTTTTAGGTTAAGATTAAAAAAAAAAAAAAAACAATTAGTCTCTTGGGTTTTTGTCCATAGAGTGTGTCCTCTACCCCGTCTTAGATAGAGTGTGGGGTTATTTAATTCTGTCTTAGGAGAGAATGTGGGGTTTGTTAAATTTTTCTTAGGACAGAGTGTTGTCTCTCAGACTGTTTGTTTTTAGAGAGCTACAGCAATGGACTAGACCATGTTAGTCACAAAGAAATTTGTGTATTGGGGAGCCTTAAAAACAGTAGTTGGCTTGTATTCTATATATCTCAGATCAAAATTGTAATGTCTCATTATGAATTAATGGAGTTTCTTCTACCTTAAAAAGAGGCCTAGTTTGGGTAGTGAGGTATTCATTATTTTATTATTATTTTTTACATACTTTTCACTACTATTCAATATGTTATCATTACTTTTTTAATATTATTCAAATAATACTTGAGAATACTTCACTACCCAAACGTAGCCTAAGCCACGACCCCATCATCAACCACTACCACACGTCAGCAAGTTTTGTCAATTACCAAACATATTAAATATATACTACTAGTACTAGTGCATCGATCTACCTGCAAAGTAATTCCAAAAGTCTGATTAATCTTATGCGCTCGCTTACAAATGAAGCATGCATGCTCCATTACTTATAAAGGCACGAGCAATAATCTCCACATTCTCTTATAAAATATTTACAGATAGCTTTTCATCGATACGTATATTGTTTTGGGCTTTACATGTTGTTAAGTGTTATTTGAAGGCTTTTACATGACATAATTTGATATTTAGAAGATTCAAATTTTAAAATTTATTTTTTAAATCAAATTATGCTATGTGAATGGTGTGTAGTGTAAAAGTCTTTAAAAAGAATTAGTCATAGAATATTAATCTGAGTAGGAAGAAGCCAAATAATATTCACGGTGGCCATGCATGACTCATCAACCACAATTACCACAAGTACGCAAATTTTGTCATTTACCAAATATTAATATGGTATTCCATGCATTCATGCATCTATTTTATATCCCTGCATATATATAATTCCAACATGCATTCTCCGATTGATTAATTAAAGTACTCCACATCACTTAAAAAGGGCCTGAATTAATTAATAATCTTCCAGAAATTTTTTTTTTTTTTTTTTTTTTTAATGTGATATTAAACATATACATACATGTACTTTATAGTGGGAAAAGTGGCTGCTGGAGTGGCATAGCGAAGGCGACAGGCACAAAGGAGAGGCGGAGTTGCTTGCGCATACGATAAATCTCACCGCTGGCCGCTCGGTTTCGGAGGAGCTTTTGTCGCATCCTCAGTACACTAGACTGTCCGGCCTCATTAACAGAGTATACTACAAACTTTGTTCCTACCAAAAATATGACAAGGTTGGTGATACAGACAACTATATACAGATATATATATATATATCAATAATGCTAAACCCACCAATGAATTGTTTCGAGGATGGTCACCGATTTTTTTTTTATTTAAAACAGATTAAGAAAATGTTCTTTTTTAATGATATTGTGATTTTTTTTTAAATATTTAAAAATATAGAAAAAGATAATGATACACCTATAACTCTTTTACAACTATTTTACTACTCACTTCAAATCAACTAATGTAATTCATGTGCCACTTCATTAAAAAATGTTTTCAATTTTACATAATTATTCTTCATTTTAAATAGAATTATAAAATAGTTATTAACTAGTACTTGTAGGTTTACAAATTTTCATTAAAAAAAAATATATGAAAAAAAAGTATTTTGCTTTATCGGTGACAACCCTCTTGAATTAAACACAACTCTTTTATAAGTATTTTATTATTCACTTCAAAACATATAATTATGTCACTTTATTAAAAAATATTTTTAATTTTACATAATTATCCATCTCTATTTAGTTATAAAATAGTTATAGATTACTCGAAGGTTTATCATCCCCCTCCCCCCCAAAAAAAAAAAAAAAACCGTATGAAAAAAAATCATCTTGCTTTATCGGGAATTAAACACCTACGTCGATCGTACGAGCATCGTGTCCTTTCTATGCCTCTTTGGAATATGTGATTATTTTGGATGCATGCAAGCTAGCTCTTTCTTTGGAATATGTGTCAATTTTGGATGCATGCATGCTAGCAATATATATCTATATTTATATGTGATTATTTTGGATGCATGCATGCTAGCTAATATATATTTATATATTTGCTTCTGCTATGACAAGCTAGCTAGAACCACGATAATTAAAGAGGGATCGAGTTGCATGTTTCTAATTAATTCAGCGAGGCATAATATTTATCTTATTTAATTAATTACTAACCAAACATATATCATTTTAATATATATATGTATGTATATCATATAAAATATATTACATGCATGGTTTCCATATTTCCGACCACTTGAATAAATGTGTAAAAGGTACGAGTACTACTCTTAAAATATATTACATGTTTAATTGATATATGCGCATGCATGTGTGATGAAAAGGCATTTTTATGAAAGAGATTACATCTTTCAATAATTTGGTGCATGCATGGCGCCCACGAGGGCAAAGGCTGCTCGACTAATATTTTAACAAGCAGGTCGCTCAAATGCGACAACAATAATTAGCTTCACTAATTGCATGCATATGCAACATTAATTCATGATTTCCATTATTTTATGTATAAATTAACTTATATATATATGTGGATCTTTGCAGGCAGCACAAGAAAATGGCAGCCACAGTACTTCATTATATGCGAACATGAGCATGATCACAACCCCCGAAATAGAATCTGAAATGCAAGAACTGGTGCAATTGGTGCTGCAGAACTCAGCGGATGATATTGATTCTGATATCAAGCAAACATTTCTCGCTTTAGCGAAGAGTTTTTATTATGCAGCCTACTGTGATCATGGGACTATCAACATCCACATTGCCAAAGTTCTATTTGAAAGAGTAGTTTAATCGAGTTTTCTGTACATATTTAATTGATGTCGTCGCCATTTATAAAGCATCATCATGTTCTTCTCAATCACATAGATAATTGTATTCAAGTAGCCAGAAAAATGAAATTGTGTTGATTAAAAGTCGAGATATTTTTTGTGCAAGTCTTATATATACTTTAGGCGTACTGATCATCAGGACCACAAAATTATAGCCAGATAGGTTACATTAAAACAGAAGAATAAGAACGAGCAGAGAAGGAAAAAGGCATGCAGAAAACACAAATTAACGTGACCAGTTGATCACAAATCTGTCTATGGCACATCTGTGGTAAAAATGTAATGAAAATATTACTCTAATATTAGATCAATATTGCTTGTAGAAATGGGTCAACAACCAGAAGATAGAAGATGCAGAAATATCATTAATTGCTTTTAAATATAACTGCAAGAAAAATGACCATTTGTGATTCACTAGATGCAACGAGAATAACTATTTACGATAAAAAAATAATCATTTTTATAAAAAATAACTGACCACAATTAAACAATTTTCTAATGTATGAAAAGATCATCACAGTGAAATATTAAAAAAATAAATCAACCTAACGTATGTACTTATAAACTCATCATGTACGTACTTTTTTGTTTTCAACTTTCCCTTCATCGATCTATCTTTGTCTGATGATGTTATCAGGTTAGTTCCAAGAACCCAGTACCAACGCTCTTAATAATTTGACAGTTTATAACATGAGCTGCTTTTCTGGTCCCAGTACTTCTCATGCTTCAAAAATAGCAAAATAATTCTGAGACACAAAAATACGTGGCCAGCAAGTATATTATCAAAATTAGTCGATATACTTCAGTAAAGAAGTAGCCAAGACAAAATCCTAATCCCAATCCAGTCACCAAAAGGTTGCAAATACGCCATTCCATCCGGCACATCCTTGGAACCAACAGTACCTAACATGAGTAGATGAGGTAACAGGACTTAACATCACTTCCAAAAAGTCCTATCTGATCAACCAGGTATAGCCAAAAGATCAGTGGTTTGCACATATATTAGTTGGGTGGGATATATATGGTAAAACCACATCAAGTTGTTTTTTTGCGAAGAATATGTAGCTTTTGAGCTTGTTGGTGTAGTGGTTCCCTCATAAATCTAGGCAAAAGAACAAAAATGGCAGACAATATCGCACACAAACACGTGACCAAGTAAGTAGTGCTTCGGTCTGCAGCAGGAAGTGGAAGTTGACCAAGTCCTAGTCATTATTGATTTGATATATCCCATTTGGTGCAATATAAACAAAACCCTTATTTACACCATTTTAACTAGTTCCATGCAACTAGATTTGCTTAAAGGATTCAAGTACTGCTAGCATAAGTACCATAATTCAAAGCTAACTTTGGTCACATGCATTTTTCTGTGGCTGTGGCAGGTCCTAAAACATACAAAACAAGAAGTTCTAAGCAACATGGTTTGAAGTTTTGGATAAGTTATATATATATATATATATCCAAGTAACAAAGGAGAAAAATAACTTGTGTTCACATGGCAAAACAAATGGCACACTACGAAAAAGTAGTTGACCATCCACTGATTGGCCTGGGTCCATATCCTTCCAAATCACATACTGGAGTACTCGTGCATCTCCAATATAATTTGGATGTTGTATATATGCTACAGAAAGGCACGCTAATATCCATTAAACCGAAAGCAGCATCAAAGGTGTAGATCATAGATCAGAGAGCTTATGGTAACCACCACTCAGATGGGTTTGGCCTCTGCAATCATGAAAATTGTATGCAAAAAGGAACTTGAAACCTAATGTGCGGTTGGAGGTGGAAGCCCGGGCCATGGCAGAAATAATGGGGGAAAACGATAACGACAATTTCAAGAGTACTGCTATATCTATAAAATAAAAATAAAAATAAAAATTATACAAAAGTAATTTGAGAAATTGACGTGATTTTATCTGATTTGTCAGTTCTATATTACAATAAAAATAATTTTATAATTTGACAAATTATATCAAATTATATCAATTTATAAAATTATTTTTATAAAATCTCTTTGTAATTAGCTAGAATATTTCTCTAATTTCAATGGAAAAGCAGATGGTTGATGGACATGATGAGGGGTTGTATCAGTCCAAAAGCAAGAATCGTGACTCTGTTTGGAGGCTAACCCAGTTTAGCAGTGCCCCTCCAATCTCTCCGTCACTTCCTTGTGACTCGATGTTTAGTTCATTTCTGGAATGAGGACGAGAACACGTGAGGATCTCCGTTGCCTTGTTTCTTTGTTAAGCACGCGGCGGACATGCAGATATGGCGTGGAACCCACCTCTCCAAATGGCGGGGCCCCCTACCAACAGTCAGGAAAGGTTGTGAGCAAGTCTTGTCTTCACTCAGTTTCTGACTTTCATTGCCTCAGCGTACGTGTACCTTAGCTAGTTGTCAGGTTTGGACTGGTGTATAAAAGATTTGGTCGTTCTGTGCATGGTTGATGCATATGAAACGCAGCAGAATTTGTGTCTTTCTAAGGCTCTGACATGAGGTTCCTTTTTTAGTACCGATCGTTGGAGAAAGGGCCAAATCTTGTAAGGGGGATTGGATGATGGTCTTTAGATCTCATATCTGAAAAACAGAACACATTGATTATGAAAGATATGATGCAGTTTGAGTTTTGAATAGATGAGAAATGAGACATCGAGGGAAATGAAATGAGAGAGGACGGATATTGGCACTCAGGAAAATATAAACCCTGGTTAATAATCCATTTAGGTCAGAAAAACCATCTGTAGCATGACCCATCACTATCAATCCAGGTTAATCCAGCTGGCCCAGGTAAAAGAGCAATTAAGGGATTGGGCCTGGAGTTATAGAAATTTTCTTTGAGGGAAAGTTTTTCACCATTCTTTTTATATAACATGATTTTATATAATATATTAGATTCGCTTTCTAATAAAAGTAATTTTATAATTTAATATACCATATCAACTACGTCGATTTGTAGATTTATTTTTATAGGATCTTTTTGTATCTAAAGCATTTCTCTTTTCTCTTTTTTTTTTTTTTTTGATCTACTTGATAGTTAGAAATTTCTAGTGACAATAACCTATAGAAAGTCAAATCAAACACAAAGTCTCTTTAAGTGACCTCTAAAATACTTATTACTCATTTAGGCTTGGTTCAAATAGCAAAAGCCTGTCATCTTATCTCATTTAATTTATTAGGGTTGTACATAAACCAACCAAACTGGTAGTCACCAATGCGAACCAGCCACTAGAGTTTGGAACCAGTTGAAACCGGTAGAGAACCAGTCAGCCTACGGTAGCAAATTGTAAAACCGACGTCGGCCAGTTTGATCCTGATTTGAACCTAGTTCAAATAGTCGAACTAGCCAGTATAATATATATTTATTATTCGTATATAAAACAACACAATTTCACTGAAGTGAGTGAAACAGCGTCATTTATGGTTCAAACTGCTGCACCGGCCGATATAATATATATTTATATTATTCATGTATAAAACAACGTTGTTTAACTTAACTAAGTGAAATGACATCGTTTTACATCCAAAGTTTAGAAAAAAAAACAATATATGAAATGTCATCATTTGGTTTAATACACCAAACGACGTCATTTAGATCTAGTGTTTAATAACCCCCTCCCCTCCTCTCCCTCTTCTTCTTCCCGATTCTCAGAATTCTCTCTCCTCAATCACGCACAGCCCGCCGCTCCCTTCCTTCATGATATTCACACTGCTTGTTAAACCCCCGCACGTCTCTAAACTTTCTGACCTCTCCTGTCCCTCATCTCCTCGAGCTCTCTCATCTCTCTTCTCCCAAACTTCTCTCATCTCTCCAAGTTCCAACTTCC
The DNA here is from genome assembly GCA_003123785.1 of Pterocarya stenoptera. Taxonomy (NCBI): domain Eukaryota; kingdom Viridiplantae; phylum Streptophyta; class Magnoliopsida; order Fagales; family Juglandaceae; genus Pterocarya; species Pterocarya stenoptera. Next base: position 96,241 of record QEOT01006107.1, read on the forward strand.
CTCAGCCCCTTCAAGTTTCTCCCTTTCCACCGGTGACTATCATCTTTTGAAATTGTCAATTTTCACATGTTGATTTGAATTTGTGAATATGTGATCTAGCCTTTTCTTTTTCTTTTTGTGTTTTAATCTATAACAAGCTCAGTTTTGATGATTTCATCATGTTTGAAAATTATTTTTCATATTATTTGATGTCTAAATTATCTATAAATGTACAAGATTTTTTAAAAATTTGGATCAAATTCTTGAGACCGTGAACAGTGATCTGATACCTATCTCTCACTGTGAGTGCTAGATCAAATTCTTGGGTGTTCATTTAATATGTATTTTGCATAAAAGATATAAAAAATTTATTATTGTTAATTTATTATGCAATAAATTTTTAATTGACAATTGTATTGTAAAAATATTTTGAAATAAATTGTGGAAAGAAGAGTGAGCTAAAATCTAGATTAGAGTCTTAGACTTTTGTTATTTACCACGTTGCAAGCTAGCTACTATGTAATTGTGTTGCTGTTCTAAGTGTTTTTTGTTCTTTGTTTTTTTTTTTTTTTTAAGTTTTGGTGTCTTGTAATTAATTATATATTTAATTTTCACATGTTAGATGAATTATTTGTCTACTCCAATTAATATTGATTCAAATAAACCAACCATTAACTTGGAAGATGATTTGAGAGAGACTCAGACATCAAGACCCCTCAGTGCCCTTAACAGTAGTAGACTAGTACTTGTCTATTTCCTAAGAAACGGAAGGAGAAGGGTCTGTCAGTTGTTTGGGACCATTTTAAGAAGGTGGAGGGTTGTCCCATAGATGATCCTAAGGTTAAGTGTAATTATTATAGCAAGATGTACGATTTCCACTCAAAGAGGAACGAGACTTCAACTATGCAAAACCATTTGCCTCCATGTCTCAAAAATTATCATAAACGTGGACTTTTGGATAGGTACAAAAAAGAATTGGTGGTTGAGGTAACACCTGAGGAGGAGGTAACACCTGATGAGGGGTTTGGAGAGAGTGATGGTACTACGATAAGGAATCTTGTAACCCACAAATATGGTGAAGAGGCTGTAAGATTGTCGATTGTTGAGATGGTAATTACCAATGAGTTGCCATTTAGAACTGTTGAAGGGCAAGGATTTAGGAAGATGCGTTGGTCTCTTGAACCTCAATTTAAAGTGCCATGTTGCGTCACGATCGCAAGATATTATATGAAATTATTTGCATTAGAAAAGGGAAAGCTAAAAAAATTATTTAAAGATGGTGGCATGAAGATTTCATTGACTACAGATACATAAACATCTGTACAAAATTTTACTATATGTGTCTAACTGCACATTTCATTAATAGGGATTGAAAATTGCAAAAAAAGATCATTAATTTTTGTTTAATTCCTAATCATTGAGGGGATACTATTGAGAGATATATTGGATCGTGCCTTCTTGATTGAGGCATTGATAAGATATTTACTATAATTCTTGATAATGCAAGCTTAAATGATACTACAATTTAATATTTGAAACAATTTTTACAGGGAATGTAACACCCCGTACCCGGAGGGTCAGGGGTTAGTTCCTATCTCTTAAAATTACAACTCAGCCACCCAAAAATGTACTCTAAATGACAAGGGTATACTCTATAACATATAAAACTCATTTATTTCAAATTAGACATTCCTTTGTAACCAAGCTTCGAGTGTAAACATAAAAAAGAAAAGAAACTCCACAAGTCTAAACGAATGCACTATAATCTCAAAATACTAACGTAGTAAATAACTTAATTCTTTAATAAATATTCCAATGGTCCCTTGTACCCTTTGGCATTTATTCAAAACTGGTAACCCAATTGTGCCTTTCAAGCATTTATTTCTCTACGCTCAACTAGTCCCGCCCATGCTTCTTATTCTTGATCTTCAACTGGCACTTCACAGTCATTTGAAAAATATTAGAGATAAGGGATGAGTTTATCAACAACTCAATAAGCAGCGATCATATACTAGTGTGTAAATATGAGCTATTTACATAATGCATAAGACAGACAATTATAAAAATAGTTGAAATCTTTCTAGAAACATCTTATTTCGAAGATCATTATATATATAATGTAATATAATATACAAAAAGAGACATTCAGTGCAAGTATATTGATGAAACAACATCAGAGATAGCATAAAGGCCATGTTTACCCCATGGTAGGGTTATGCATTCTGCGGATGGCCAAGCAGAACATAAATCATTAAGCTAGTAAAGTGATTGCACTTAGACATAAAAGGCCACAAATGTTGGCGAGGTTAGACATCAGATGCCACCATTTTACACCCATGGCAAGGTCATACATCAGAGGCCACCATATTACACCTATGGCAAGGTCAGACGTCGGAGGCTACCATTTTACACTCATGGCAAGGTTAGATATCAGATAATATCATATGCAATGCATTAATAGAAGTAGTAAATTGATAAGATAATATCATATAATCGAATAGCTATTTCAAATTTCATATTCACAATTTATGTAGTAGAGAAATAGAGTACAAAAATCTGCTCATATCTACATCGGTCGTGATAAAATGCCAGATGTGAAGGTTCAAAATAGGCTAGTGCAGACAATAATCGAGGTTGTTTTCATAACAAAATATGCAGGTTATCACAAAATCGACCTCGGTCAGTTTTTGGCAAAGTCTAGCATAGAAACACCGCTTACCCAACTTTTGTAGAGTACTATCTAAGACTAAACCTAAACCGCAACAGAATCACAACCTAATCCAAAAAGGTTTCGCTAACATATTAAGAACTTGTACATGTACAAAACCAACCAACTAAAAAATTGTAAAACTCGAAACTAAAGATCCAAGTTCGCCCGTAAACAACCCATAACAAAATGGTCCATCCTAGTGCTTTATGTTTGTAATGGCCCAAGTACAATATCTCCGCACTACACAAATAGATTAACCCAACCTCCTCGGATTCCCTTAACCATACACACGTCAAGCTAGCATCCCAAACTTTCAAGTTAAACAAAAAGTTAAACAAACTTACCTCGGACATGTCAAACATACAATCAGCTAGACTTCCTCCCAACATGCCAACCAAATAGCTCACCAGTCAAAACAATCGCACATGGTGCATCAAGTTTATAATGACTTAGGCCAAATGCCCAAAATACTATTTTGCCATTATTCCATCCAACCTCTATAACCTTCGTTTAACTCCGTTACAAATTTAGCATTATAAACACACTCACCAATCCTTGCATATTTAGAACACCAACCCAATGGTTACACCTGTCCTTCGCTGGGGCACATCCGAACACCAACAAGCCATGAAATCTCTTAATCTACAATTTACAACGTACAAACAAAGACACCCAACCTTTTGTACACACCAATCGCACAATTCACTTAAATTAAAGCAAGATTACATGGTTAACGCTCTAGTTTACCGTACATGACCTCGTTGCAGTAAGTCGTAGCAGCACTCATGGGGGAGAGAGACAAAGATAAAGACAAAGAGAACGTCTTGGTGTCGTCCGACATCTTGTTGCACACCTAGTAGGTCCCTCTCCCTCTCCATGTGGCCAAAGCAGTTGCTACCAGACTATGATGCCACCACTGTTGTAGTCCTCCTCGCCGATTGCAATGCCTCCACTAGGACCTACTAGGTGTGCGACTGAGATGGGGGCTACGTAGGAAGGAAGAAAAAAAAGTAGGGCAACAGGGCTGGGGATGAAAAAGGGGAAAAAAAGGAAAAGAAGAAAAAACTCACTTGGCGAAAGGGTGCATTTTGCACCTTACTATTTGTTTCTGCGTCTTACAAGCAATGTGTTAGGGGAAAAGTACATGCGCATGAGATGTTGTGCTTATATTTTAAATTATATTGTGAATAAGAGTTTGAATGAGTATAATGACACCATCACAATGGTTAGATATATGCGTGCTTTCCCTGCAAGATTAGATAAGTTTAAGAGATGTGCAGAAAATGTTTAAGAAAATGTTTCTCCTGATGAGTTTGAATGAGATTAATGACGCCATCTCAATGGTTAGATTTGTGTGCGCATTCCCTGCAAGATTAGATAAGTTTAAAAGATGTGCAGAAAATGTTTAAGAAAATGTTTCTCTTGATGTACAAACTCGATGGAACTTAACTTACATGATATTGGAGGCGACTGAGAAATTTGAGAAGGCTTTCAGGTAGATGAATAGTGAGGATTACAATTTCCTCTCTTACTTTAGTGATGGATACAGAGAGCCTCCTAAAGCCAAGGGATGGGAGACAGTGCAGGTATTTGTAAAGTCTTAAAAAAAAAATTTATGATGCCACTATGAGATTTTCTGGGTCTTTATATGTTAAGGCCAATACCAATTTTTTGGAGATTTGTGAACTCCAAAAAGAGCTGATTAGGCTAAGTGAGAATGATAATAGTTGTTTAATGAGTATGGCCATAAGCATAAGAATGAAATATGATAACTATTAGGGGTCATTAGATAGGATGAATTTATTGGTGTTGATTGCAGTTGTGCATGATAGGGGTGGCAAATCGTATTTTTGGGTCGTGATCATATCGTGTCAAGTCATGAATATTCGACTATAGAGGTCAACCTGAATCCAATCCGTTAAGCTAAACGTATTGTTGATATCGTGTTTTGCACACCCTTGGGCCAAGCTCCGAACAACCTAGGTCTTCACAATGGGCCCTACAAGGGGAAAGGTGAATGCGGCTTGAGAGAGCAGTGGTCTGGGGGCCAAGGAATCTCCGATGCCAAAGTCAATAAATGTTTTTGGAATGTAGTAAATAAGTAAGGAAATTTAAGAACCAGAGAGGATCCTCGTACTTGGGATTAACTATTTATACTAGAAGTTCGGTGAGCAAATCAGGTTTGTTGCTATGGAATCTAGAGTCCTCGTACTATTCATTATGTTAGATTCTTTAAATGTGGCATGGTCCTGCAACAGTTCCATTAATGGAGTGTGCCGCCCGGGCGGTAGGGCCATTAAATGCGGCATGGTTATCCAACCTTCTTTCCTTGGTCTGCTTTTCCCCTAGTCCGTCCATGGTTTCCCTATCTTAGGCCGGGCTCGGCTGAGCCTCGGGTAGGGGAGGAAATCCCCCATACACGTGTCAAACTTTCAAACCCTCACCCAAGCCATTTAGATAACGGGTCGTGTCGTTTCAACTGTTTTGACCCATTTAATAATTAATTATAAATATTTTTCAATTAATTAGAAATAATATATTATTAATTAAAAATAATAATAATTAATTAGAAACAGGTTAACACGACATGACTCATTTAAGCCCATTTCATATAAATTGGTTGAACTAACATACATAAGCCACTTGACATTATTAATATAATTTTACGTAAAAGTTAAAATCTATATTTATTAGTAGCCACAATATTTAAAAAAAAAAAAAAGACTACCTACTAATAAAAAATATCAATATTTTTCAAATTTTAACATATCATAAAACTAATATTACAAACCATACAATAACAAATTGAGTATAGGTGTAAAATTACAATCTCAATAATAAAAAAAATAAGCATACTGATAAATCGTAATATTACATCTTAACAATAATAAAATTGTAATTTTGAAATAAAATCTAAATGGGTCAAAATGGGTTGATTTCGGGTTAAGCGGGTTGACCCGTTATTGACCTGTTTATAAATCGTGTCTTAACGGGTCAACCCGTTTAACCCGAATCCATTAACATCAAACTCAAATCAACTAATTTTATGTCGCGTTCATATTGGGTTCACGAGTCGTGTCACATATTGCCACCCCTAATGCTTGATCCAAGTAGTAAGTTAGGACTTCTTACTTTTCACCTGAAAAAAATTCATGATGAGCCTCGTGCTGAAAAATTGGTGTCAAGTGTGAGACGGTTATTAGCAGACTTGTATGCAGAGTATAATGCTACGTTCGATTCTACCTTGAATAGCTGACAACATGAGCCACTTTCGACATTCTACAACCACAAATGATGGTGAAGACAATCATGAGACAAAATGGTTCTCTGAGTGGTGTAAGAGGACTCCCAGCAGGCCTGTGAATGAAAGCTAAGGGAATTAAGACCAAAAGCCCAGCCCAGAACAAACAATCTCCAACCCAGCCCATGGGAAGGGTCCTCTGGATGCAACCTGCAGGAAGGAAGGTGCTGCAGAGGATGAGACTTGTCGATCTGAAGGCCCTTCGAGTAGTGTCTAACTCTCAAGTGTCCATCTGCGTAGTAGGCGTAATGTGCAGTGAACCCTTGATCTTCTAACAAAAAAGATATCAACGGACCACCAAAGATATTGTCTAGGAGAAGGAAATCGAAAAACCATGTTGTATTTACTAACTTTGGCATTAGAGACTTCCCGACCCCAAAGCCACTCTCTCCTAGTTACCTTTTCTCCTATCTTTTGCAGACCCCATTCAAAAGACTTGAGTTGTCAGAACCTGGCCCAAAGGTGTGCAAAACACGATGTTAATAGTGGCGTTGTCTCTGGGATCCTTGTAAATCTTATGTGTATTTCTCATGCCTGCAACAACTGTTCTGGACAACTCAGGAGAGACATGGGAGACGCCATGGAAATAAGGTTGGTGAAGTTAGCTGGAAGAATGTGTGACGAAGTTAATTGACGAGGTGCAAGTACTTCGTTAAGAAAACGAGGAACTTAGAAAACCTCAGCAAGAGTGAGATGATAGAGCAGAGTCCAACGATAGCTAGCATCCAGGGTCCTGAAACACTCAAGTTGGACCAAATAGGGAAGAGGAGCAAAAGAACATGCAAGAAGAGCTCCGTAATCTTAAAGGAAAATATAAGGAGATAGCAAGGAATATGGATACATCATCAACGGTGGACCAGTTGCTCACAAGCACAGGTCTACCCTACATGGAGGAGGTGATGGCGGTGCCCTTACCACCAAAGTTCAGGGTCCCAGCTATGGAAATATATGATGGAGGAAGGGATCCTCCTAAGAACTTGGAAACTTTCAGGGCTCACATGACATTGCATGGCTTCCCACTAACCTTGAAGGCACCGGCACGCATATGGTTCGGGTCTCTGGCACCTGGATCAGTGAACAGTTTTGGTGAGCTAGCCAGATTGTTTATGACTTAGTTCATGTCGAGTCGAAGGAGGTGGCGTCCGGCTACGTAACCCTTCACCATCAAACAAGCAAAGGACGAAAGCCTAAAGTCCTACCTAGCCCGGTTCAATAAGGAGCACAAGACCATTGATGACCAAAACGAGAAGATAACCTTGGTGGCGCTCTTAGGAGGAGTTTGGCCATTATCCCAATTTATGGTTGAGCTGGCAAGGAGGGCTCCCGTGAAGTTGCGAGAGTTCATGGACCAGGCCGACAACTTCTTCAAAGTGGAAGACACTCTTCACGCTTTGACAAAGTCAATAAGAAAAGAGTTAGAACGAGCAGAGAAGATGGCAAAGGCCCCAGCTAAAGCTAAGCCCCATGAGAAGTTGGAGAAGAGCTCCCAAGATAAGAGGGAGGAGGAAGTCCCGACAAGGACACTAGGACCTCGGTTTGATCGGCCCACATTCACCATCCACGAGACCAACAACTCATCCGCCCGAAGAGAGGATGACAAGGGTATAGCGCACCACCACTGCACGTACCACAAGTCCACCTCACATAACACTAAGAACTACTTCTCCCAACAAGCATTAGGCGGGCCCGGTACCACGAGGTGTACTCGGCAGAGTACCACCCCGCCAAGCATCAATGGGGTGACCCTATCCCTATCATCTCCTTCACAAAAGCCGACAAGAAGGGGGTTCTATAACCCCACGATGATGCATTGGTGGTCACTATGCTCATCGCCAACTTCACCACCCACAGAATCCTCATCGACAACTGGAGTTATGCAGACATCCTGTTTTGGGAGGCCTTAACCAGAATGGGAATAGATGTTGCTTGGCTAGAACCGACCCCCATGCCATTGAAAGGCTTCTCTTGAATTATGGTTCAACTTGCAGGAACCATCACGCTGTCGGTCCTCGTTGGCAGTAGCCCTTACACAGCTCCTGTTGTGGTCGACTTTTTGGTAGTAAGGACCCCATCGTCATACAACGCTATTATTTGGAGGCCCACCCACAACAGCTTGAGGGCTGTCACGTCGACCTACCACCTTAAGATAAGGTTTCCAACTCCCCAAAGAGTGGGAGAAGTCCAAAGCGAATAAGTCTTAACAAGAGAATGCTACGTCCAGGAGCTAAAGCAGAAGGATGGTGGGCTTACCTCGGAAGGCGCTACAAGGAAAGAATAGGCCATGCACCAATTGAAGAGCCCTCGTAGGCCTTTATTTGCGACTCGCCCTGCCGGACTCGGAGGGGAGTAAGGTGCATGGCTCCAGAAGGAAGAATGAAGGACAACCCCCCCGTCCGAAAACCCCGTTTCCTATTATCTTGTAATATCACTTTCTCAAATGTGTAATTTTCTTATATTTAACGAAAATTGTGATTTTTCAGGACAATGCAAAACGCCTACTTCGAACTTTTACATTATCGACAAAATGCCAACGAGAAAATTTGCGACTAGCAAAATCTACAACTATAAAGTCATCAACAGATTAATGTTTACCTCCCCGCGGAATACCACGGGGACATGTACGCCTAAAGGTTGCCTTATCCCTCCCACAGCGGAGTGCGGGTCAGCCTTCGGGTGGCCCGAAAATGAAGGCTTTCCTTCCTTGCAAGCATCAACAGACGGGTGCAGATCCAATCACAAACTATCCGAACAATATACCTCCATTATGGGATACCATAGAGAAAGGTAAGCCTAAAGGTTGCATTGTCCCTCTCGCAGTGGAGAGTGGGATCAGCCTCACGACTCCCTGGATGAATTATCCCGACCTTCGCAGCAACGAAGAGTGGGATCAGCACCATCCTAACTCAACACTTACCTTTAGAGGTGTTCATCTGAATTCCAACCCGGGAACCCAGGTACACCCAGACTGGAACCCGGGTTCCAAACCCAGACCGAGTTGACCCGGGCCGGAACCAAGGTGGATCCGGGTTTTTGAAATTTGGAAATTCGGGTTCCGGATTGTAACCGGGTTTTTTTTTTTTTAAACAAAAGCTTTTTTATTATTAATTGGACTTCAAAGATTTTGTCTCCATTTAGAATTTCAAATCATATTCTCAATAGAAAACCAATATAAATCTCTTTTAGTCTTACTTCTTAATACAACATAAACAATTAATTAACTTTTTAACTAAATGCATGTAAAAAAAAAATCAATATTCATCATGTAAAATGGATGCGACATACACGATGCAATCAACTACATATTACATTTTTTGAACTAATTTGCTAAGAATATTACAAAACACATACATTGCTTAAATCAAACTCTAATACACAACAACTGGTTTGCAAAAAATCATAAACTTTTCCATCAATTAGCTCTTCTTCCAACAATCACAGGATATTGGTTTTGACAAGCTCTCTTGGTTGAATCAGAAACTATCCTTTAATGTTGTTGCAGGCCATATGGGAAAGGATCATTTGTTACAACCTGTACAAACAAGAAGCAATATAATAGGTGGACATAAACCTGACAAAAATAAAACTCTAAAAATATGTGGCCTACACTGTAGTTGGGGAAGTTCTATTAGAATAATTTTCAAGACCTACCTTTCAAATGGTCCGTGTTTTAGCAGACACTTGATATTCTAAAATAGGCATAGACTAAAATAAACTCCTTACTAAGCAGAGAGCCAGAGACACGTCAAAGCAAATCTGGACACGATGGCAATTTCTAAATCCTAAAAACTAATGAGGATTTGAATTCTGTCATGACATTAACAGTACAAGCATGTGATCATCAAACTCTAAAGTCTAAACAATATTGTCTCGAGGTTAATGCTAAGATTGTAGTTAATGTCATCCTAGAAATATATATCTTCTGTCAAATGAGCATTAGAGTACTGAATTTTCAGATAAGTTCTTAGAACTACCGTACGTGGAGTTCCTGAAAATCATGCACTTTCCTTATTTGCTTTTCATACATATGCACATAAGTATTATTTTTCAAAAAAAGAAAAATTAAGAAAAGGTCCAGCTCATTGAAATTAAATATGATCAAGTCGGTCCAAGATTAGATCTCACTTTACTGATAGCAGCATTTGCAGCATAACAAATGCTAGTGAGGAATTTTAGAGATATAAAAATCAAATGGGATGCCATGAGATCCTTAATACAACCCACTTTTATGAGCTAAATTATCTTATGTCATAGTTATAAGCTGAAATAATTGTTCAAAAACTAATGAAATCATAAGCTTCTTACTCATTTCATTGACACCTACTTTAGATTATACAAGAAGAAAGCACTTAACTTTAGATTTTTTTCAGCATGAATGGGAAGAGAGACTCACATCAGCCTCTGTTGAAGATGAAACTAGATGATCTTCTAAAAAAATATTAAAAATTAAGTTAGATATATAATAAACCGAGATAAATAGATATTAAAAAAGTATTTCAAGTTTCAAACTTACCTTCAAGGTCCATCGACTATACGTATTCTTCCAACTCTCGAATGTCGACAGGTTTGGTCCTTAACCAATTTTGAGTGCAAATGAGGGTTTCGACAGTCTCTGGAGACAATGAACTCCTAAAATGATCCAAGATGCGTCCTCCAGTACTAAATGCAGACTTTGAGGCAACAATAGAAATGGGGGTGGCTAACACATCACGTGCTACCTCAGTAAGGACAGGATAATTGGTGGCATTAACTCTCCACCAATCCAAAATATCAAAACTGGGTGATTTTTGTGTACACCCCTCTGACAAATACTTATCAAGTTCTGATCTAAACTCCTTAAACCCTTGCTCCTGAAGGTATTTCCTAACATGCTATCAAATTTAGTTGAGGTAGCAATAGAAGTAGAAGTAGTGATTGGCCTCCCTTGAGCCATATTAGAACTCCCCCCACTACTCACACGAAATTTGTTATACTGATCAATCAAGCGGCTTAACAAAAGTTTAACCTTGGCCTCTATCATATCCGTGAACTCATCCCCTTTGCACTGTTTCAACCAAAACTTTATTCCTATCATTTTATATTATGGATCAAGTACAAAAGCAACATATATCATCAAGTTGAATCTATCTGTTCTACCCCAATACTTTTCATACTTAACTTTTCATGTTTATGCCCATGGTCCTAGTGATAATATCATGACTATTGTACATATCATTTAATGTATCTTCAATTGTGCAAAGTTCTTGGAAGTATACATTAGCTGTCACATACAAAGAACCAGAAATGTTCAATGTAACATCATAAAATATTTTCAGCAACTCTACAAAAATATGTGCTTTTTTCCAATCATCAACAGTGGGGTTCACGAATTCATTATCCACCCACATATAATAGTGTTCAAATGTTTGTTTGTGTTTTCTAGCGGTAATCAACATCAAATATGTAGAGTTCCATCTAATAGGAACATCCAAGCAAATCATACTCCCACTAATATTTTTCTTTACCGCACAAGCTTTGAACTTGGAAAACCTTGACGGTGAAGACTTCATATATCTGACGGCATCTCTAATTCTTGTTACAAACTCATAAACATTTCTCAAACCGTCCATAACAATCAAATTCAAGATATGGGCAGCACAGCGCATGTGAAGAAACTCACCACCCGATATGGTACAATCAATCACTATCATTTATTCTCCTCCTCATGTAATCAACAGCAACATCATTAGAGGAGGTGTTATCAACTGTGATGGTCAAGATCTTATTAATCTCCCAATTATGCAACCCCAAGTCTAACACCCTCCCAATAGTTTCGCCCCTATGGTTGGGAATTTGGCAAAATTTTATTATTTTTTTGTGCAATTTCCAGCTGCAATCAATAAAATGTGAAGTAATGCACATGTAGTTCATATTTTGCACCGATGTCCAGGTATCAGTGGTTAGACAGATTCTTTGACCATCCAATAATTTTTTTAGCTATATCTTCTGTTCGTTATACACCTTGATACAATCCTTTTTTAAAGTGATTCGGGATGGCAAAGTAAATCGAGATTCTAAATCAGCTACGAACTCAACAAACCCTTCATTCTCCACTAGCCTAAAAGGCAATTCACACCTAATAAAAAACTTAGCAGTTAACACCCTAAGTTTTTCTGCATCATACTTCACAAGACTTTGTGGGCTACACATTTTTCCCTCTGCATCCCTCTTAACACTGGATGATTGACTTTTTCCAACTTCTTTAAATCTAAGAAGGGAAGTTTCACATGCATTTTGGAAGTGGTGAATCATAGATGAAGTGACATTCTTGTAGTGACAACTGTATAGCTTAGTGCAATAATTGCACTAAGCTTTTGGGTTATCCTGGTCAATAGGTTGCACTTTCGAGAAGTGTTCCCAAACCACCGATTGATTATTAAGTGTTTTTTTTTTTTAGTTTCTTGGGTAAATGTGGGATGGAACAGGGAGGTTGTTGTGTATATGTGGATGAAGGGGTTGGAAGACTTCCATGCTCCACATCCACTAGAATAGACGAGGAGTCACCACCAACCCCTTGGGTTGTACCGACATTACAACTCACAGAATCTTCTTCCATCTGTTATTAAGTAATAAAAGCCACCAAACATGATATAGTAAATAATCAAACACTAATAATCAATATAACAAAATATAACATGTCTGTTTGCAAATTTGTAAAAAGAACCAAAAATGGATTCCACAAAACAATGAAGAAGTTTGCAAATGTGATCAAAATTACTAAAGAAGGATCTTCTACAAGTCTGTTTTGTTTTTCAACCAAGAAGAAAAAATATAATTGTAAGTTACTGAAAAAATATAATTGTAAGTTACTAAAATAATATAATTGTAAGTTACTGAAATCTCTAATATTCCCTATTCCTTGTATAGTATGGAGATTATAATCCAGCAATAAATTTGAATCTATGAGTTTCAACAAATTTCCACCTAATTGAATCTCTAGACTTTTTCACACCCCAACTTGAATTGAACTTCATTCATTTCAACATCATAGTATATCATCAAAACATCTCATTAAACGCTTGACAAGAGAATTGAACTGCTATGCTAGTTGATATGGAAACCTTTTCTCATAAACAACTGCGAATGACTGGTCATTTTTCATACACAAACTATGACAAATTTGACTAGTCTCACACGAGGATCTAGAGTCGATTCCAAAATCTATTAAAGAGACATTTCAAAGATATTATTTATTCACTCAATGGCCAATCACTGAGTACTTTTTGCACAAATTAATTGGCTAGAATTTTGGTTAGAATCAATTTGAATATATCTTGTCCCCCTTGTTGGGTTTTGCAAGCTTTATTGGGACATTTACATGTGATGTGCTGTACATTTCTTAGCTTGGCTTTCTCAACATTTGGCTTTAAAATAGCACCTCCACCAAAGGACACACAATGCCCAGTATCACGAGCATATATATTTGCAAACTCACTACCCAAAATGAAATAAAACCCTCTAAAGAATCACTAACCCAAAATGAAATAAAACCCTCACACAAAACTAACCCAACACAGACCCAAGTTGGAACGAGAGAGATGATAGGGTTTTCTTTCATCATGAAAACTCAGTCATGAAATTTGCAAACTCAATCATGAAATTTGAGCATAAAAAGTTTTAAAAAAAAAGAAGACCCAAATCGAAGGAATAAAAAGAAGAGAACAAACCTGGAGTCACGAGGATGACGGCGACTCGGCGACAACGATGGTGGGGTCATGACGATGATGGGGTTCTTCGATCAGTAGTTCGGCAGTGAGGAGGGAGGCTAGGGTTCCTTCGGCAGAATCGGCACGCGAGAGAGAGAGAGAGATGGCAGAAGGGGGGCGCTTCAATACAGAGATGGCTTTAAACCCAGTATCGAAACGACGCCATTTTGATACTGGGTTTGAATTTTAAAAAAAACTTGGGTACCGAGTTTAAAACCTAGAACTTGGGTTCTAAATCTGGAACCAGGCCCGGGTTGATCCGGGTTTTGCAACCCGGAACCGAAATCTAGGTTCCTGGCCGGGCCGAGAAAAAACTCGGCCCGGATGAACACCCCTACTTACCTTTCCTGCGATATCAACGAGCGGGTGAAGGTCCAGTCTCAAAACTACCTCCTGTGGGACCAAAGGGGAGAACTAGCCCGAAGGTTGTTCTACCCCTCCCAATGCCCCCTCAGTGACCTAAACAGCTTATCGCGACTCCTATCAAGGCGAAGAGCGGACTACCTGTATCATTTTCCGAACTTACCTCACTGAGGGATACCACAGGCAAAGATAGGCCTAAAGGTTGCCTTGTCCGTTCCACAATGGAGTGCGGGTTAGTCCTCAGCTACCTAAAATAAAAATAAAAAACTTACCTTCCTTGTAAGCGTCAACAGGCAAGAGTGGGTCCAGTTGCAGATTGCCCAAAAAATTACCTCTTTGCAAGGTAACAGGGACGAGTCGAGCCAAAGGCCAATCAAACCCTCCCATAGAAGAGAGCGGGACAAGCCCTTGGGCTACCCGAACACTTACCCCGACCTCCACTGGGAATGAAGAATGGGTCCAGCGCCAGCCTGGCCCAAAATCTTACATTTCCCTGTGATGCCAACCGGCGAGAGCGGGTTCAATCCAAACTGCCCTAAAAAATTACCTCATCAAGGGATAACAGGGGCAAGTTGAGCCAAATGTCACTCGGATCCTCCTGTGGCGGAGAGCGGGTTCGGCCTTTGGGCTACCCAAATACTTACCCCGAGTTCAGTCACGATGAAAGAATGGACCGGCCCCACAGCCGTCTGAAGAAGTTACCTCCTTGGGAAACCAAATTGGGCGGGTTGACTTGAGGCATCCAAACCTCTCCCCAATGGACTGCAGGCTTAGTCTTTTGGCTACCCAACGTAAACAAAATCTCCAAAGAGGAAAAGGCATCACACAGGAAGCTACACAGTTTCAACAAGTAGAAGTGGGCCCAGTCACAGAATGTCCAAATACTCACCACACTCAAGGACAAAGCGGCCAACAACAACCCAAAGAAATTACCTTCTTAGGGGTTTAAAGAGGTAGGTCAGCCTAAGGCATCTTGACCTCTCCCTGGCGGAGAGTGGGCCGAGTCTATGAACAGCCCACATACTGAACAAAAGGCATGGACATCAACGATGCGGACAACAACAGCATGGCAGAAAACAACAAGCACAGGGCAATACAGGCCAAAAGACTTAGGTTTGCGACATTAACCATTGTTCCCAAAAGAGTAATGATGACATCCTTACTTGACGAGCGGGATGGATACAGAATGATAAATGAAGGAAGACGGGTATAATTCCAAACTACCTGGATAGCCCATATTGCCGCAGATGGAGGAGGCAAGTCAAGCCGAAGGCAGTCTTATCTCCCCGTGGCAGGTCATAGAATCAGCCTCGCCGAAAGATCGTGCGATAAAGGAAGGATAAAGTGGGAGAATAAAAGAGCCAAGCGAGTAAAGCACGACAAGAAGATGAACAGAGAAATAAAGACAACCAACACAAGTTGTTAAGGCCCCAAGAGATTGGCCATGTGACAAAGTAGAGTGAACGAGGAAGCCTCCGGCTGACGGGGCTGTCAGGTGTAGGCCGAGTACTAGTGGGGTGGGCCGTAAACCTTGTGGCCAGCTCGCGAAGCCGGACACTCAAGAAGAAAGAATGAAATGACAAAAAAGGGAATATTCAAAAGACATAGTCGGATACAGTCAACAAAATAACTAGTGTAACGGTGCACAACTAAAGCCAACAGGTATGACAGAAAATTGGGAAGGCATAGTCTAGAAAGTTCACAGGAAGGTCCCAGGATGAGGACTATCCAGTAAAAAGTAAACAAGTGTAGCACAAACAAATGAACGACCAGCCAGCGTGGTGGGCAGGAATCCTACAGACTTCTACGTCGAAATCCCCCTAGGCCGGTCACTAAAAAAAAAAAAAGAAGAAAGAGAGAAATGAGAAAATGCACGAAGAGAAGACGTAATTGACAACTTGATACGATGAAAGAACAAGGTATTTTCATTAATTAACTGTATATACAAGTCGTTGGGCAACAAACTGGAGGTATATACATTCGGCCAAAAGAAAAAGAAAAGGAAGAACAAAACAATGGAGACGCAGCACCTCGGGAAGCTAAGGCATGCAACCGTTAAGTCTCAATGCCGGGAGCACCAGTCTTGGGAGCATCAAAAGCAGAGTCAGCCGGCCTTGGAGTGGTGGGCACGGCAGAAACCAAACCCAAGAAAGCATTAGGCATCTCTTTCCTCACCAGGTTACAGCCAAATTTGAAAGGCCCTGCAGATATTTCATGAAAGATCTCGAACGGAACTCAGGACTCCCCAAGAGGTGGTCTCGCATCAACCTACAGCCCTTGGCAAGCCAGTGTACCCACACTTTATCGCGAACTCCTAGGACCAACTTCAGCTGCCTATCCTGGCGAAGGGCGACATCCTGCACTTGGGATAAGTCGTCCCGAATATTTTGCTTAAGCCACTCCAATTGCTCCCTCTCTTCCTTCGCCTTCCTCTTAAGCTTCTTCTGGTGGCGTTCCAGCTTCCTGACCCTCATGTGCTCATCCGCCAAGTCAAGTCTCATCCTCTCCAGCTCGCGCTCCACCAGCTCCCTCTCTTCCTTTTCTCCACGAGCATTGTGAAGGGAGGTGTTACTCATCAAACAGAGGCTCAAGTTCTCTTGCTCAACGGCCACTTGGATGTCCACAATACAAGCCACTAGCTGAGAAGTACCCTGGCGACAAAAGGACTGACATGCAACAATCAGCAAGGGAAGACTAAAAAGTAAAAAGAAGGAAAAAGATAGGAAGGAATTGTTGAACCTCGTGGAACAAAATGGACAAGCACTTGATGACTTGACTGATGGCCTCCGCACGGCTCCATCCGGTTTCCAGCTAGGACAAAGGAGGAATGTTTTCTACTGAGCCCTTGGGCTCAAACGATTGCACGACCACCTTAGGAGGAGCAATTTGACCTTCACACGAACCTTCCAAACCGAAGCCGATTACAACATTTAGATGGGGATCAACCTCTGTTGGGCGCTTCGCCTGGAAAGGCAGTTCGTCGTGCAAACCCCCTAAACCCGCACCGACTATAATATTCAGAAGGGAATCATCCCCCCTCTTAGTGCTCTGCCTAGATAGGCGGGTTATCGACCGGGCTTCTAGAACTCATGTTGACTACAACATCCGAAAGGAATTTGACTCCCTCGCGGCCCTCCATCTCCGCACAATTGATGGAAGTAGCAGCTGCCGGCCCCTCGTTAGTGGCCTCGTCCCTGAAGGAGTGCCTACCGATGGTAGAGCGAGACGAAGAAAGTGGAGAAATCAATGAAAAAGAATGTTGCTCCTCGTGAGCTCGCCCAAGAACCACGACCGTAAAGATGTTCTGGGACCTTCCCCCAATTTGTCCGGATTAGGAAATCGCGGAGACTAACTTAGCCCACCGGAAACTCCCACCCCCAACCAGACACGAAGAAGAACTTGGTGGACCAATCCTTCACCTTGAGATACCTTCGCTCCAGGTTAACCAGGGTGGGTAATGCCCTCAAATTGTAGATATTCCCCTTTTGCCGTAGCACCTTATGAGTAAGAAGGAACTCGTGCCCGATATTGTCCCCGTTGTCAGGGTACGATTCCAGTAGAGCATGCCACCAAATAATATTGCAGCAAATCAAAAGCCTCCAACTTTCGAACGCAATTGGGAAGGGGCCAAACACAAGCGGTCAAGAAGGTCGCGAACAGGGCGGGGGAAAGGCAGCCTCAGGCCACACAAGAAAAGGGAATAAGGCCACTCGTGTGAAATGACCCTCTGTATCAACAGCACCTTCATCAGGACTAGGAACCTTGAAAAGTACTGAGTCCGATACTTGGTAAGTGCCAGGGAAGCCAACATTGACGCCGAGTCATTTGAACACCAACAACTACCCCCGAACAACGGCCCAATGTCAATATCCCACTAGAAACATTAGGTTGAGTAGATTTTTCAGAGGCCATCACCGCCAGCGATAGTAAAAGAGGGAAAGAAGGTTGGGCAGAGGAAAGAAAAATTGGAAAAACGAAAATGGCATGAAGGCTACAACGTAATGAAAAGAAATGAAACCCCAGCTCCAACTTTATATAAGGGAAATGCGACAGTTGGTCTCCCACACCCCATGGCAGAAGAGAGAAGTATGAGCCGCTTCTAATTCTAGAAGTGTAATCCTCAAAGCAACATGAATGCGAAGAGCCATCTGACACCCTCAACATTAATGAGCTTCAAAAGACGTCATCAAAATCATCAAAAGGCGAGCCAATCAAGAGTGATGGGGAAGCGTTACTAGGATAACCAAACGAAGAGAGTCTCCCTAAACTTCGAGGTCGTGCACACATCAACACAAAGGGACCCCAACTTCAGTGGCAAGGCAGGTTCGAGTAGTGATAAATTCCCACCGTACTCGTTCAGTGAGAATTAGCGAGGCTGTAAAGGGATTCCCCCCCTCCCCCCACCCCCTGCTTTCTAAACTCAGCAAGCCTGTGAATGAAAGCTAAGGGAATTAAGACCAAAGGCCCAACCCAGAACAAACAGTCTCCAACCCGGCCCATAAGAAGGGTCCTCTGGACGTAACCTACAGGAAGGAGGGTGCTGCAGGGGATGAGACTCGTCACAACTATTGAAGATTGAAGACTAAAGATCAAGAATTGTTAAACGTTATTTATCTTATGTATTTTAGTTGCACGTCTTTATTTGTAATGTGTATTATACATCTAGTGGAGTTGTTTTTTTTTTTTTTAGGTTATCTAGCAATTAGTATAGAAGTATATACTTAACGTTAAAATGAAACTTGAATATTTAAAATGGGCTCTAAATTAAGATGAAACTTGAATACTTAAAATGGGCTTTAAAAACTCAGCAAATTAAGATTTGAAATCAACTCCTAAAAAGGCCCAGAAAGATATTGAATTGGAAACAAAAGGCCAAAAAAGGCCCAAAAGATTGAGCCCAAACAACCAAACCGGTTGAGAACCGATCCGACTAGTTTCCCCCTCTCCAACGATCAGTTTCGGCTTTTTTTTTCTATGTAAAATGACCCGTCGGTCAGTTTCGTTTTTGGCAAAAAAACCCGACCGATCGGCTCGATTTTCAGCCATACATCTCATCTTATCTTAATATCCAAACACCACAAGCACAAACACATTTTAATTTCAAATTTTTAATTTTTTCATCTAATCATTATAATTTTTCCAAACTTCCAAACAAAATACAAAAAAATAAAAATAAAAATTCAACTTTTTCAAATTTCAAAATAAAAATAATGTTAAAAAATTATATTCTAACATTATTTTAACTTCATAATATTTTTATTCAATTTTCTGTCTCTCATTTTTCAAAACTTCATAAAACATCTCAACCCAAACAATTTCATTACTATTTACAAACCATTTTACTTCTAGACACAAATCATTTTATCTCATCTCACTATCCAAGTGAGGTCTTAATGTCACGCCCTAAATTTTCTAAATATTAGAGGTAAACCAACCTATTGAGTCACATTAGTAATTTTAAGAAAATAAAAACTGTAGAATGAAATAAAAACCTCCAAATATAATAAATTAAATTCATATTTTTCTTATCTCACAAAAACCATCAAATCAACCCAGAGTGTTCTTTCATAAAACTTCAAATAAAATTTTAACTATTCTATAGATGACACTTAATTTCATAGCTCTCCTTCTAATCCTCACATGTGTTCTCTAAGCTCCTTATTTGTATGCTTTTCTTTAAATATCTCTAAAATAAGAAATTTTACAGGTAAAAGGTAAATTCACGACTCGGTAAGTAGGAATAAGTTGGGTGTCACATATGAGACTCATTTATTAAATAAAAAAAAAGCTGAAAACAAAATGGATAATTGAACCAAAAATTGAAAATCTTGTACCATGTAAAGAAGCACTTCCAAAAATTTCTCCACATAAAGAACTACCCCTTCAAGGGTAGTTATCATTCCCATAAACTCCTCTACATTTGGGATTTACACCATCTAAATGTCATTTGATGTAGTTATCATTCTCATTTACTTCTCTATATAAGATCTACACATTCTTAGTTTCCTTCTGTGTAGTTATCCTCCTCAAACATTTATTATTGAACGGATGGGTCTACATTTTCTCGAAGTCATTAAGTGTAATTATCCTCTCTAATCTATTACTATATATAAAAGCGGAGTCATATGAGTCCGACATGGCATTCTACCCATAAAAGTAAGCTATTATTGACGATAATTGGAATAAAAAAAATGAAATCTTGAAGTATTATGTTTATAGAGCGGTAATCCTTTTAAAAGCAATGTTTCACCGAATATGAACTCTTACAATTTTTAAGTTTCATTTCATTTCTTACATCTAAAGATATAAACTGATTTAAATCTCCACCCGAAGGCGCTATCTCAACCTATATATTGTTTCGTCAAAAGAAACCTCCCTATAAGCCGTTTCGAGTTTCTCCACTTTGTCTCCCTCTAGATCTCTCTCCCTCATTTTCTTTCGTTTGTTCTGTCAAAACAACTGTGCATCCAATACAAATTAGAATAATTCATTCCCACTTCTTTCTCCTCAATTTGTATTTTGTGTGAGATGCATGTTGAAGATTTTAGTAAGGGCGACGAGATATTGACATAATTAGCACAGGTTTGTTCTTTTTCTTTTAACAGAGCCCAAAAGAAGAAAAAAGAAAAAAAAAATTAACAGACGAGAAAGGCATGGTTTTTAGACGAAAAATGGAGATTAAAACAAAATAGAAGGGATTAAAAGAGAGAAATTTACAATGAAGTAGTTGGGGAGAACGAGATTGCCCCTCCTGATTTGCTATAGATATTGCCTTCCTTCTCTCTGTGCCGTCACAAATTAAGGCGTGTTAATCTCCACAATGTAGTGATCTGAAAGTATCCGTAATATATTGCATTATATAACCACCAATGTTTTATAGTTGGTATTTATTTTGGTTTTTTGAATGAGGTATAATTTTCATTTAAAAAAAAGTCTCTAATAAGTATTTGGGATATTGGATTTTATAAATAAACTATTTACTTAAGTCATTTAATGGTTTATTTTCTCATCTCATTTGACTGAGAAATTTTCTAAATGATTGCATTTTGATTTTGCTGTAGGCACTGTCTTTATTTATGGCCAAACAAATAGTGGGAAAACTCATATTATAATGGAGGCTACGCATTGTGTATTAATTTTTCAATATTATAAATTGACGAAATAATTTATTGATAAAGTAAATTCATTATATATAGATATACAATTTTTAATCCCTTTTTTATGTATTTATATATTTATCAAATATTATTAATTAGGTTTAAATTGTTGTAAAAGTGATTATATATAATGCTTGTATAAATATAAATTTATAAAATTCAGCATATACAACAATCCGTTCATTGCGCAGGTTATAAGCTTGTATAATATAATAACGGTACCGTATTACTAAAAACTCATATCCCGCAATTAATTCCATTAAAAAAAAAAGGGTAGTACATATTTTTCATGTAAATGTAACCATACAATAAATCACATGAAATTTCCAAATAAAAATGTTAATTCATAAGAATTTAAACCGGTAGCGCACATATTCCTTATTCCAGAATTTTCATAACTCCGATCTTAAGTTTCATCAAGGCTGATTTCTCAAAAACTCAATTGATCAATTTCTTATTTCATAAACCCACCATTCATCAGAAACCCACTTCACGTTTAAAAATTCAAGACACCCAAGGCTTTAACAATTGATTTGTTCTTCCTACAGAAACACATCTTCGTTTCATACAACCAAACATACGCTTTTCCGAAGATTCCTTACCAAAACAATCACCACATAACGCACTAACAGATTGTATAAAGATTAAACATTTTTTCAAACTCATCTGATCAACTACAAACAACCACAACCCAATTCATTAACTAAAAAATCAAATGAACCAAATAAAAGAAAGGGACTTACCGAAATCTTTCCTGTTGAAAAAACTTGTAAGTAGAATAATATTTTGAACAAAGAGGGACGGTAAAATTCAAAACTGTATTGGGTGCAATGGAGAGCTTCGAGATCATTGAGGGTATTTATAGGGATAACACCATTAACTTATATCACTACAAGAAATACTGGTTTTTCCCACGAGTGATTTTTGTGGCAAAAAGCAGTTATTTTGTAGGAAAAATCATTTTTCCACAAAATTTATTCGTGGGAAGCTCGTGAGATAAAATTCGCCAGAAAAAGTACTATATCCCACGAAAGGTTTAAGTCGTGGCCAATAAACCTATTTTCCCACAACCTTTTTCGTGGCAAATTCTTAGTGGCTCGTCACAATTACAACGTTCAACTTAATCAATGATCGTAAAAAAATGTTCAATTTCCACGAGTTTTTGTCGTGCGTGTTGGTATTTCCCACGATTTACTGTCGTGGGTATTAGTACTACTCACGCGATTATGTGGTGGGAAAGCTGTATTTCCCACAAGTTATCTTGTTGGTATAAGTACTCCCTACGAGATTATGTCGCGGGGAAAACTCTTTCTCCACCGGTTTGTTTCATGAATAAATGTATGACCAAACTTGTCTCCACTGAGGCTTCCATAGCAAATATCGTATTCTCCATGATAACATCCCGTAGGTAATACTTTTTCACATATCTTTAAATGATTTTTTTCCCACGAACTAGTTGATCCGTGGGTAATAATTAATTACCATGAGCTTATCTTGTAGGAAATAATTTGTAATGTTCCTACCTATTTACATTTTTCCCACGGACACTTCCGTAGGTATGACACTTTAATATCCACGAATAAATCTTGTAGCAAACAATTTTGATGGTTGCGTGTAATTATTATTATTTACCTACAATATACAAGTTGTAGGGCAAAGGGGGATTTTTTTTTTTTAGAATTTATTTATTTATTTATATGTATATATATTTTTACTATTATCGTGCGTAAACAATAGCCTAAATTTGTGACATTTCTCACAAATTGTTAACCAATCAATACTTTTTCCATAAATATTCTCATATGATCAATGCAATCAAGCTTTGCATTTTCACTAAAGATCACCTATATATACACGAGAATCAAATCTATTTTGCAAACAGAATATTCTAGACAACAATAATATATGCAAACACTCAAATTATGACAACTTCTAAGTATCCAACTCAATCTGCTATGTAACATTCTGAAATAAACATTTCACAAGGAACTATAACATAATTATATATTATCAATATATTATAACAATTTCCAATTAGGACCATTGTTCAATTAAGCCATGGAAATACATGATTAGTGTATGTTGAGTGGGAATGGCAGAAGGGTCATTGTATGCATATATGATACTGCAACTTGACTCCACATTAAACACAACTTAATTGAATTTTGCTTCAACTACCTTTAATCTGCCCAGATGACCACCGTAAGCTTCCTCTTCATCCACACATGAGATATGAAAATAATGCACAAAGATGTTAGTCCATGAAAGCAAGGTGTGCCTCAGTAGCAATAGGCTTTCATACTATTATTGTTGCTAAAAATATCTGTATACACATATTTCATGGCATAAATCTCCAAGTTATAGTACTGAGCATTTTCAGCCACAGACAAACTCACGATGAGGAGGTCAATATCCAACCAGCAAATTGGTTTTTCAAATAACAAGTATATGGCTCAATATTATGGTCATTTAATATACAGTTAATATCTTAATTCATGACCTTGTTTCAATTCCTATTACAGTAAATAGAGTCATTCAGCTCATGCTCCAAATTATTACCATATAAAACATGAACCGAACTTCTAAAAAGCTTACAAAATGCTATATTGAAAATGACCCAGACCCAATATTTTCAACCAAACTATCATATTAGAGAAACTATAATTTTTACTGGATTGCACAAGCATTATAAAGTATTGATAAGTCACCAGCCAAAAGTAGAATCTTAAATAAAACATAGGATGCAGATTGCATTAATTAGTATCGGTACATATAAGTTGTCAAATTCCCAATTTCATATATATAATGGCAAGTACGTCAAACTATGGTAGGGCCATTCCAGTTCCTGTTGCAGTGTCCACTGGGATGGTTAAAGATAACAGGATATTCAATATATTGGATGACAATACAATGACTTTAAGCCATAAAAGATATGGAAACTAGTGGATTATAAATTACTATTAGGGATGTAAGATATTTTATTTTTTGTTTCCTCTCGTTTCTAGCGTCTTCTACCAAGGAGGAAGAACTCACTACAAGTTATACTACTGGTCTATTGCTTCAATATTCTCATTGGGGGCTTTCTCAAACCATGCGTTTAATATTACATAAGTATACTATCAAGTCAAAGCTCCCATAAGTCCAAACATCACTCTATTAGTATTTTGAATAGACATAAATAATACTAGAGTGAAATCTGCATAGCAGCAAATCCTTTAGATTTGATGCAAAACCAATGGGGGCAAGTATACTTGGCTGTTAACACTTCAAATATAATATGTGGCATCAGAGTTTAATTCATGAAATGCCATTTACATAACCAACATCAATCAGTTTTGTTAATTTGCAAAAAGTGTAGTTATACATCAGCCAGTACCAACTTATTTATACTACAAAACAATCCATTTTTAAAATTACCTAGATGCATTACATCCCGCCAATATGAAATATGCACCGCAACTGGGGAAATTTTAAATCAAAGTAACATTGGGAATACCGGTACCTTACTTGTATTCAATTATATTTTACACTTCTGTTGGTGGTTGCCAACTTTCTCCATCTGGGCTAACACAATATAGTTCCATCCCTCTGTTTTTTTCCTTGCCTTAACCCTTGCTGAAAACAACTACCTACATGCATCTGGTGTATCGCTGCAACAAAAATTATTGTAAGTTTGACCCAGCTGGGCTCACCCAAATAATTATACAAGTACTTTCACAAAATCTGGTGAAAGCATTTTATCTAAGAAGATAACTCACATCATCACAAACACCATTACCTGCACTATACCAGCACCAAACTATTGTAACTACTTCCATGCTGATACCAAGTTATACATTCACAAAACAAACTAATATATGCTATACAACCACCTGCCACTTTTGCCTCAATATAACACCCCCTACCCTTCCCACAAGGAACATCAAAATCTCAACACATTTGTCACACTGTCATGTGCATTGGGGAATACAAAACACAAAAGCCCCACACTCCCAAAAACCTTTAGGTCTGTAGATGCCTAAGCATCTCCCTAAGCCTCTTCTTGAGACTCCCTACTTGAAGGCAACTGTGATGTTATCATGTTCAATTGTCTGTCATGCTCAGAAATTTGTTCTTTCAAAGCAGCCATATCACTTAAAAGTGACTCTAGTTTAGTCTTATAAATGTCTGTAAAAGTCTTGTTTCATTCATTTTCCTCTGCCAATCGCACAAATGCCTTGTTTTTTTACAATGATGGAGAGAGCTCATGAATCTTAGAGTGCCCCATCCCTTGTGCATATCCCGATTTGAACCCCTAAGACCTCCTTGAAAACAGAGGCAGCAGCAGTTGTAACATCAGCAACCTCCTCAGACTCCATCTCATTCAACCTCTCTAGCATTTGATTATGAATATCAAGACAATATTGAACATTAGTCCTTAGAAGTAGATATATATACCATTAAAAATTGGTCTGAAACTAAGAACAAGTAAATTTTATTTAACAAACTCACATGATTATGTTCACTTGCTACATTTATGAATTTTCCCTTCTGCTTAGACTAGTGCGTTTCTTTATAAAATGCAATCATATTTGGTGCCTCCTCACTCTTCACAGAAAATTATTGTAAAATGTAACTATCAAACTCCACTTTGATTAAAACACATTTACTTTACTGCACACTACATGTCTTACCTTCTCTTCCATAAGCCTAACAAATGATTTCCTCCCACCAGTATGTTTAACTTTTTGTCTTTTCCTATTAGTAGTATTTCTTCTAGATTGATCTTGAAACATTGTGAAACAAGATAAATTAGCTTTTACTTCACCTTCACTTCTGAAATGGAACACTTCGATAGTGTTCATATGTTCTTGCATATGGGCTGCTGTAACAGTAAACTTAACCAAGTTAGAGCAAAGAGAACTGGTAAAGGTTGAATTATGATACATAATACACAACAAGTTACCTCTTATTTAATGTGTGACCAATATGACACACTTTTTGTTTTATCTTTATACTCAAGTTAATTCTGGCCATGCAAACTGAAAAAGTTATTCACTTGGAATATACTTGTGGTACTCTAGGTCAAACTACCACAACACTCCAAGTACCTATTTTTTGAGACTTATGCCTTGTTGCTTATAAGTTTCTTCAAAC
Source organism: Pterocarya stenoptera (assembly GCA_003123785.1). NCBI lineage: Eukaryota > Viridiplantae > Streptophyta > Magnoliopsida > Fagales > Juglandaceae > Pterocarya > Pterocarya stenoptera. The sequence continues at coordinate 122,629 of QEOT01006107.1, forward strand.
ATCAAGGCATAATTACCATGGAAACATAACCATCAAGACAATGTTCTTATGTACTATGAGGTAGTATTAAAGAAGACTTACATATTTAAACAACATGGATTATTTATTTATTTTTAATCCATAAACAGAAACATGTAGTGGATATCCATAAATGATCCCTCATCATCTTGTAGGGACAGCAAGAAAGGAAAAATATATCAACCCATTATGGTAACCAAGAGGCAGCCTAAGTTGTAAAATTCAATGTCTACTAGGACTATGCATGTATGCTCCTGTACTTGGCACAATACATGCTAGTAATATAACATCATATTGAGTGATCACCATCGAATGACCATGATAATTCCAAAATCATCTTTTAGTCACAAATACCTTGAATGAGCCGCTGGCCCACCTATCACATAACCACTCCCAAACAGGTTTCTCCACATGCGACATCCCACCGGATAGTGCCTCCTCATGCGATGAATATTTGAGGTAGTGCTTGTGCAATTCGTAGTGGTATGCATTGTATTTGTCAGCGAGAGCGGTTTCCACAGCTTCATGCTGGTTTTCCTTCGTCCAGTCCAACACAAAATCTGCCTGTAAAACCAAATTCAAATTCATACATGGTTTGTCACAATAAAAAATGATGAATTCGATTTGTGAATAACGTTCTAAATAATGGGTATATTTTATAAACGCCTACTCTAACACGATTGATGAGCTCGTGCTTCTCATTCTCATCTACCGCACTCCAGCTTGCATGCCTCATTTCTGCATGCACTTTCACCACCCAACTCACTCGACTACTAAAGATAGCAGCATTATCGCATGATAGACCCCTATGTCCTTTATAATTATAGCAATCTTACCCAACTTACGTAACTTTTCAAAAGTTTTCCCCTTCGCAAGCCCTCGTCCTCATTTTTTTATGAGTGTAATTATAATAAGAAGTTAGTAATTGTGATATAGATATGAACAAGAAGAATATTATACCCTAACCAATAAATTGACAAGCTGAAAACATATAAGTAATATATATTACTACCACACCTGTGATAATATCCTCATGATTTCCGTCATTTTGTACATCATTCGACTCTTGTTGGCCGACTTCAGGTACTGCTGGAGGTGACTCATCAGCTTGGGGATCCTCAGCCTCATCTATTAGGCTCCTAGTTGGAGAGAGTGTAGTTGGAGAATCGTCAACAGTGCTTGATACTAGCAGTGGACGTCGAGGTCGGGGACGGGGTCGGGGTAGTCCCCTCCCTCCTCGAGTTATAGTCATCACCTTGATGTAGTTACATTTACTTATCAAGTTAATATAGATATTGAGAAAGCCTACTACTGGAAAACCATACTATGCCTTACCCACTCACTTATTGATCAAGTGGCTAGAAGATCGCAAGATGCAACTTATTGATCTATGTAATGAAACGGCAAGAGGAATATGAACTGATACTTCCTCAGGTTACTGTTTTAAGATGAATATGATTCAACACTTTAATTTGCATGGTACAAATATTAACATAACCAGAGAAATCAGAGGCACATATAAAGTTGAATATATCTGAATCTTGGCAAAAGTACATGCCAAATCTAGTCTTTGTCTATAGTTAATGATATAATAAAATAAATCCCTTGCACTGGGAGTAAAGTCAGCAGGTGAATGTTGTTATGAAC
>QEOT01006108.1:25454-73453 GCA_003123785.1 Pterocarya stenoptera
AGATGATGAGATGATAAATGGTGAGATTATGATGAGTATGCTGATGTAAAAAGACGAATCATGATGGTTTTGAAGATGATGAAATGAGATCATGATGATATGAAAAGATGATGTAATGATAAATGATATGAAAAGATTATGAGCTAAGCCAAGCAAATCAGTAAGGGTGAAACCCAACACCTTGGCCTACAATGCGATGGAAAGTAGGTCTGCTACCCGCCTGCATTCCACAGGTGGACCTGCTTTAATTTGCCCTTTTTAAAGTCCAGCGGGCGTGTTCCAAGTTAGGCCCACCCGACCTAAAATATATATTTATAAATATTTATATACAAATATCTACAAATAAAAATAAAAATTAATATGATATATATTGAAAAAACAAAACCATAACTATAATACCAATTTTTCTCTCTCTCAATCTCTCTTCTGTCATTTCTTTCCTTTCTAGTAGACATCCCCTTCCCTCTCTCTTTACCCCCTCACCCTTCTCTTTTCCTTATTCCTTTCAGACTTTCACGCCTCAATAGCCACCATCCCTTCTTCTCTCTCTTTTTTCTTCTCTTCCATATTTTCCGTCTTCTCCTCCTCTCTTTAACCAGCTTTTCAGTTCTTTCTATTATCGTGGGTACTCATGGCCAACCCGTAGTCTACGACAGTAAGACCACATTTTGATTGTGGGTCTCTACCACTCAAAACTACGGTTTTCGTCGTGGGTTTGTATGTTAGAGACTGACTGTGACTATAAGTGACAGATTTGAAAGTTTAACAATCCACTATGATGACCATGGGCTATAAAGATGAGGATGTATGATGATGTGATGAGATCATGATGATAGATGATGATGTAACGAGATGGATCGTTACAATCATGAAGATGAGGATGTGATGAGATTATGATGGCAAGAAAAGATGATGAGATGATAAATGGTGAGATAATGAGTATGCTGATGTAAAGAGATGAATCGTGATGGTTATGAAGATGATGTAATGAGATCAAGATAATATAAAAAGATGATGTAATGATAAATGATATGAAAAGATGATGAGATGATAAGTGATTTGAAAAGATTATGAGCTAAGCCAAGCAAATCGGTAAGGGTAAAACCCAACACCTTGGCCTACAATGCGATGGAGAGCAGGTCTGCAACCCGCCTGCATTCCACAAGTGGATGAGCTTTAATTCTCATGTTTTAAAGTCCAGCGGGTGGGTGCCAGTTTTGGCCTTTGGCCCACCCAGTATATATATAAATACATATAGAATTATAAATCATAATATCATTTATATTAAAAAGACAAAACCCTAACTATAATACAATTTTTTCTCCCTCAATCTCCATTTTGTCATTTCATTCATTTCTAGCAGACATCGCCCTCACTCTCTCTCTTCACCCCCTCACCCAATTTTTTTCCTCATTCCTTTAAGACTTTCATGCCTCAATGGCCACGATCCCTTATTCTCTCTGTTTTTTCTTCTCTTCCATATTTTCCATCTTCTCCTCCTCTTTTTAACCAGCTTTTCAATTCTTTCCATTATCGTGCGTACTCATGGCCAACCGACAGTCTACGACAGTAAGACCACATTCTAATTATAGGTCTCTACTACTCAAAAATCCATTATGACGACCATGGGCTATAAAGATCTGTCACCTGTGACCACGGTCTATCGGTCTGTGCACGATTATTACTTGGTTTCATTTATTTGTTACGTTTTATCTGTAATTTTGTGAGTTTGTTTTGGTTTATTGTTGGATTTGTGATATTTTCTAACATGTAAGTTTGTTTGTTTTGATCTGTAAGTTTGTTGGTTTTTGTTTGGATTTTTCTTGGACCTTTTTTGTAAAATTCGTGGTGTTGAATGTGGTGGTCTAACGGTGGTGGCTCCAATCTGCCTCCCGCTATCCAGATGGGGGCACCGACCCACGGGGTTAAGCTCTACCCTTTTCCTCGTCCATGCACGTAACAATTCTAGTGAAGAGTGGATGCTTTGCAAATGATAGTAAACGCCCCCTTGCCTATTTCTCCCTAATTATTTAGCCTATCTCTCCAATCACAAGTAAGAGACAACATGGTTTTTGTATATATGATGTTTGCAAGGTAAACCACAAATAAGGGTAGTAATAAAGAATGCAAAAAATAGTACAAATATTTTTACAATACTTCTTAATGTTATAAAAATAAACATCAATTGGATAAAAGCAATAAATGGTATATCAAACATGTAATTTTAAACTTCGGGATAACTTCGTCCCTTAACAACCTGTCATCACAAAATCTCTTGCAAATATTAAAAATAAATTAAGGAAAATAATAATATACAACAACAAATATCAATAATGAAACTAATGAGGATGATCTCAAAACTAATGACGATGATATGAAAAGATGATGCAATGATGATGTGATGAGATCATGATGATAGATGAGGATGTATGATGATGTGATGAGATGATGATGATAGATGTGGATGTAACGAGATGGATCGTGACGGTCATGAAGATGAAGATGTGATGAGATCATGATGGTATGGAAAGAGGATGAGATGATGATGAGTATGCTGATGTAAAGAGATGAATCGTGATGGTTATGAAGATGAATAATGAGATCATGATGATATGAAAAATTGATGTAATGATAAATGATATGAAAAGATTATGAGACGATAAATTATATGAAAAGATTATGAGCTAAGCCGACCAAATCGATAAGGGTAAAAAACCCAACACCTTGAACTACAATGTGAGGGAAACCAAGTCGGCTAGCCGCTTGCATTCCCCAGGTGGACGAGCTTTAATTCGCCCATTTTAAAATCCAGTAGGTAGGTGCCAGGTTGGGCCTTTGGCCCCCTCGGCCTTTAATATATATAAATATATATAAATAAATCATAATATTTATATATAAATATCTATAAATAAAAATATAAATCATAACATCATTTATATTAAAAAAACAAAACCCTGACTATAATACCACTTTTTCTCTCTCTCAATTTCTCTTCTTTTAGTTCTTTTCTTTCTAGAAGACATCCCCCTCCCCCTCTCTCTTCACCCCTCCCCCTTTTCTTTTCCTCATTCATTTCAGACTTTCACGCCTCAATGGCCACCATTCCTTCTTCTCTCTTTATTTTCTTCTACTCCATATTTTCCATCTTCTACTCCTCTTTTTAACCAGCTTCCAAGTTCTTTACATTATCGTGGGTACTCATGGCCAGCCCGCAATCTACGACGGTAAGACCACAATTTGGTCGTGGGTCTCTACCACTCAAAATCATGATTTTCATCGTGGGTTTGTATGTTAGAGACCCACTGTGACTATGAGTGACGGACTTAAAAGTTTAACAATCCACTATGACGACCATGGGTTATATAGATTGGTCACCCGTGACCACATCCTATTGGCCTGTGTACGATTTTTACTTGGTTGTTTATTTGTTACGTTTTATCTAAAATTTTGTGAGTTTGTTTTGGTTTTTTGTTGGATTTGTGATATTTTCTGACATGTAAGTTTGTTTGTTTTGATCTGTAAGTTTGTTGGTTTTTGTTTGGGTTTTTATTAGACGTTTTTTGTAAAAACTGTGGTGTTGAAAGGGGTGGTCTAACAGTGGTGGCTCTAATTCGCTTCCCGCTATCCAGATGGGGGCACCCACCCACGGGGTTAAGCCCCCCCTTCCCCGTGATGCATGTAACAATTCTAGTGAAGAGTGGATGCTTTGCAAAATGATAGTAAAAGTCCCCATGCCTATTTCTCCCTAATTATTTAGCCTATCTGTCAAATCACAAATAAGATGGTTTTTGTATATATGATGTTTGCAAGGTAAACCGCCACCAATAAGGGTAGTAATAGAGAATGCGAAAAATAGTACAAATATTTTTACAATACTTATCTTAATGTTATAAAAATAGACATTTAGTGGATAAAAGCAATAAATGGTATATCAAATCTATAATTTTATATCTTCAGGATAACTTCATCTCTTAACAACCTGTCATTACAAAATCTCTTGCAAATAATAAAAATCAATTAAGCAAAATAATAATATACAACAGCAAATATCAGTAATGATAACAATAATGCAACTAATGAGGATGATCTCAAAACTAATGATGAAGATGATATGAAAAGATGATGCAATGATGATGTGATGAGATCATGATGATAGATGAGGATGTATGATGATTTGATGAGATCATGGTTATAGATGAAGATGTAAAGAGATGGATCATTACAATCTTGAAGATGAGGATGTGATGAGATCATGACGGTATTAAAAGATGATGAGATGATAAATAGTGAGATGATGATGAGTATGTTGATGTAAAGAGATGAATCGTGATGGTTAAGAAGATGATATAATGAGATCATGATGATATGAAAAAATGATGTAGTGATAAATGATATGAAAAGATGATGAGATGACAAATTGTATGAAAAGATTATGAACTAAGCCGACCAAATCGGTAAAGGTAAAACCCAACACCTTGAACTACAATGTGATGGAAAGCAAGTCAGCTACCCGCCTGCATTCCCAGGTAGACAAGCTTTAATTCGCCCATTTTAAAATCCAGCGGGTAGGTGCCAATTTGGGCGTTTGGCCAACTTAGCCTTTAATATAAATATATAATTAAATCATAATATTTATATATAAATATCTATAAATAAAAATATAAATCATAACATCATTTATATTAAAAAAACAAAACCTCGACTATAATACCACTTTTTCTCTCTCTCAATCTCTCTTCTGTCATTTTTTTTCTTTCTAGTAGACATCCCCCTCCCCCTCTCTCTTCACCCCTCCCTCTTCTCTTTCCTCATTCCTTTAAGACTTTCACGACTCAATGACCACCATTCATTCTTCTCTCTCTTTTTTCTTCTCCTCCATATTTCCCAACTTCTCCTCCTTTTTTTAACCAGCTTCTCAGTTCTTTACATTATCGTGGGTACTCATGGTCAACCCACAGTCTACAACAATAAGACCACAATTTGGTCGTGGGTCTATACCACTCAAAACCATGATTTTCATTGTGGGTCTATATGTTAGAGACCCACTGTGACTATGACTGACGAATTTGCAAGTTTAACAATCCACTAAGACGACAATGGGTTATAAAGATTTGTGACCTGAGTCCACGACTAGTGGGTTTGTGCATGATTACTTGGTTTTGTTTTATCTCTAATTTTGTGAGTTTGTTTTGGTTTTTTGTTGGATTTGTGATATTTTCTGACATATAAGTTTGTTTGTTTTGTTCTGTAAGTTTGTTCGTTTTTGTTTAGATTTTTATTGGATTTTTCGTAAAACATGTGGTGTTGAACAAGGTAGTTTGATGGTGGTGGATCCAATCCGCCTCCTGCTAGCCAGATGGGGGCACCCACCCACACAGTCTACGATGGTAAGACCACAATTTGGTTGTGGGTCTTTACCATTAAAAACCATGATTTTCATCATGGGTCTGTAAGTTAGAGACCCACTATGACTATGAGTGATGAATTTGCAAGTTTAACAATCCACTAAGACGACAATGGCCTATAAGGATCTGTGACCCGAGTCCACAACTTGTGGGTCTGTGTACGATTACTTGGTTTCGTTTATTTGTTTCGTTTATCTCTAATTTTGTGAGTTTGTTTTGATTTTTTGTTGGATTTGTGATATATTCTGACATGCAAGTTTGTATGTTTTGATCTATAAGTTTGTTCCTTTTTTTGTTTATATTTTTATTGGACTTTTTTTGTGTAAAAAATGTGGTGTTGAACAGGGTGGTCTGATAGTGGTGGATCCAATCTGTCTTCTGCTAGCCAGACGGGGTCACCCACCCACAGGGTTAAGCCCCCCTCCCCCCTCTTCCCCGTCCATGCAAGTAACAATTCTAGTGAAACATGTAACAATTCTACTGAAGAGTGGATGCTTTGAAAATTATAATAAAAGCCGCCGTGTGTGTTTCTCACTAATTATTTAGCCCATCTCTGAAATCACAAGTAAGAGACAACATAGTTTATGAATATATGATGTTTGCAAGGTAAACCACCAATAATGGTAGTAATAGAGAATGTGAAAAATAATACAAATATTTTTATAATACTTATCTTAATGTTATAAAAATAGACATGTAGTAGAGGTAAAAGCAAAAAAAGGTACATGAAACCTGTAATTTTATAACTTCAATATAACTTCATCTCTTAACAACCTATTGTCACAAAATCTCTTGCAAATATTATAAATAAATTAAGGAAACTAATAGTACATAACAAAAAATATCAATAATGATAATAATAATGAAACTAATGAGGATTATCTCAAAACTAATGATGATGATGATATGAAAAGATGATGCAATGATGATGTGATGAGATCATGACGATAGATGAGAATGTATGATGATGTGATGAGATCATGATGATAGATGAGGATGTAACGAGATGGATTGTGACAGTCATGATGATGAGGATGTGATGAGATAATGATGGGATGAAAAGATGATGAGATGATAAATGGTTAGACTATGATGAGTATGCTGATGTAAAGAGACGAATCGTGATGGTTTTGAAGATGATATAATGAGATGATAAACGATATGAAAAGATGATGTAATGGTAAACGATATGAAAAGATTATGAGGTAAGCCAAGCAAATTGGTAAGGGTAAAACCCAACACCTTGGCCTACAATGCAATGGAGAGCAGGTCTGCTCCTGCATTCCACAGGTGGACTAGCTTTAATTCGCCCGTTTTAAAGTCCAGTGGGCGGGTTCCAGGTACAAAGGCCCACCCGACCTTTAATATATATATATATCTATAAATAAAATATATATCATAATATCATATATGTTGAAAAATCAAAACCATAACTATAGTACTACTTTCTCTCTCTCTCAATCTATGTTCTGTCATTTCTTTCCTTTCTAGCAAACATCCCCCTCCCCCTCTCTCTTCACCCCCTCACCCTTCTCTTGTCCCCATTCCTTTCAGACTTTCATGCCTCAATGGCCACCATCCATTATTCTCTCTCTTTTTTTTCTTCTCTTCCATATTTCCCATCTTCCCCTCCTATTTTTAACCAGCTTCTCAGTTCTTTTCATTATCGTGGATACTCATGGCCAACTCACAGTCTACGACGGTAAGACCACATTTTGATCGTGGGTCTCTATCACTCAAACCACGGTTTTCGTCATGGGTCTGTATGTTAGAGACCCACTGTGCCTATGAGTGACGGGTTTGAAAGTTTAACAATCCACTATGACGACCAAGGGCTATACAGATCGGTCACCCGTGACCACAGCCTATTGGTTTGTGCATGATTTTTCCTTGGTTTCGTTTATTTGTTACGTTTTTATCTGTAATTTTGTGAGTTTGTTTTGGTTTTTGTTGGATTTGTGATATTTTCTGGTTTGCAAGTTTGTTTGTTTTGATTTGTAAGTTTGTTAGTTTTTGTTTGGGTTTTTATTGGACTTTTTTGTAAAAAATATGGTGTTGAACAGGGTGGCCTAACGGTGGTAGCTCCAATCCACCTCCTGCCATCCAGACGGGGGCACCGACCCATGGGGTTAAGGCCCCCCCCTCCCCCCATCCATGCATGTAACAATTCTAGTGAAGAGTGGATGTGTTGCAAAATGATAGTAAACCCTTTGCCTATTTCTCCCTAATTATTTAGCCTATCTCTCAAATCACAAGTAAGAGACAACATAGTTTATGTATATACGATGTTTGCAAGGTAAACCACCAATAATGATAGTAATAGGGAATGCGGAAAATAATACAATTATTTTTACAATACTTATATCTTAATGTTAAAATAGACATCTATTGGATAAAAGCAATTTTAAATGGTATATCAAATATGTAATTTTATAACTTCGAGATAACTTAATCTCTTAACAACCTGTTATCACAAAATCTGTTCCAAATATTAAAAATCAATTAAGAAAAATAATAGTATACAACAGCAAATATCAATAATTATAACAATAATGAAACTAATGAGGATTATATCAAAACTAATGATGATGATATGAAAAGATGATGCAATGATGATGTGATAAGGTCGTGATGATAGATGAGGATGTATGATGATGTGATGGGATGATGATGATAGATGAGAATGTAACGAGATGGATCATGATGGTCATGAAGATGAGGACGTGATGAGACCCTGATGGTATGAAAAGAGGATGAGATGATAAATGGCGAGATGATGATGAGTATGCTGATGTAAAGAGATGAATCGTGATTATGAAGATGATATAATGAGATCATGATGATATGAAAAAATGATCTAATGATAAATGATATGAAAAGATGATGAGATGATAAATTGTATGAAAAGATTATGAGCTATGTCAACCAAATCGGTAAGGGTAAAACCCAACACCTTGAACTACAATGTGATGGAAAGCAAGTCAGTTAGCCGCTTGCATTCCCCAGGTGGACGAGCTTTAATTCGCCTGTTTTAAAATCCAGCAGGCGGGTGCCAGGTTGGGCCAAAGGCCCACTCGGCCTTTAATATATATAAACGTATATATATAATCATAATATTTATATATAAATATCTATAAATATAAATATAAATCATAACACCATTTATATTAAGAAAACAAAACCCTGCCTATAATACCACTTTTTCTCTCTCTCAATCTCTCTTCTGTCATTTGTTTTCTTTCTAGCAGACATCCCCCTCCCCCTCTCTCTTCACCCCTTCCCCTTCGATTTTCCTCATTCCTTTAAGACTTTCACGCCTTAATGGCTACCACTCATTCTTCTCTCTCTTTTTTCTTCTCCTCCATATTTCCCATCTTCTCCTCCTATTTTTAACCAGCTTCTCAGTTCTTTACATTATCGTGGATACTCATGGCCAACGACGACGGTAAGACCACAATTTGGTCATGGTTCTCTACCACTCAAAACCATGATTTTCATCGTGGGTATGTATGTTAGAGACCCACTGTGGCTATGAGTGACAAATTTGCAAGTTTAACAATCCACTAAGACGACAATGGGCTATAAAGATCTGTGACCCGAGTCCACGGCTTGTGCGTTTGTGCACGATTACTTGGTTTCGTTTTCTCTCTAAGTTTGTGAGTTTGTTTCGATTTTTTGTTGGATTTGTGATATTTTCTGATATGTAAGTTTGTTTGTTTTGTTCTGTAAGTTTGTTCCTTTTTGTTTAGATTTTTATCGGTATTTTTTTTTGTAAAAAATGTGATGTTGAACAGGGTGATCTAACGGTGGTGGATCCAATTTGCCCCCCGCTAGCCCGACGGGGGCCCCCCCCCCCAGGTTAAGCCCCCCCCCCCCCTCCCCCTTCTTCCCTGTCCATGCAAGTAACATTGCCTATTTCTCCCTAATTATTTAGCCTATCTCTCAAATCACAAGTAAGAGACAAACATAGTTTATGTATATATGATGTTTGCAAGGTAAACCACCAATAATGATAGTAATAGGGAATGAGGAAAATAATACAAATATTTTTGCAATACTTATATCTTAATGTTATAAAAGTAGACATTTATTGGATAAAAGCAAAAAAGGGTATATCAAATCTGTAATTTTATAACTTCGAGATAACTTAATCTCTAAACAACCTGTCATCTCAAAATCTGTTCCAAATATTAAAAATCAATTAAGGAAAATAATAGTATACAACAACAAATATTAATAATGATAACAATAATGAAACTAATGAGGATTATCTCAAAACAAATGATGATGATAATATGAAAAGATGATGCAATGATGATGTGATGAGATCATGATGATAGATAAGGATGTATGATGATGTGATGAGATCACGATGGTAGATGAGAATGTAACGAGATGGATCACGACAGTCATGAAGATGAGGATGTGATGAGTTCATGATGGTATGAAAAGATGACGATATGATAAGTGGTGAGATGATGATGAGTATGCCGATGTAAAGAAATGAATCGTGATGGTTATGAAGATGATGTAATGAGATCATGATGATATGAAAAGATGATGTAATGATAAATGATAAGAAAAGATGATGAGATGATAAATGACATGAAAAGAATAAGAGCTAAGCTGAGCAAATTAGGAAGGGTAAAACCGAACCCCTTGGCCTAGTATGTGATGGAGAGCACTGCTACACACTTGCATTCCACAGGTGGAAGAGGTTTAATTCGCACCTTTTGAAGTCCAACGGGCAGGTGCAAGGTTTGGCCTTTGGCCCACCCGGCCTTAGTATATATAAATATATAGATATATAAATAGAAATAGAAATCATAATATCATATATATTAAAAAAATAAAACCATTACTATAATACCACTTTTTTCCCTCTCTCAATCTCACTTCTGTCATTTCTTTCCTTTATAGCTGACATCCCCCTCCCCCTCACCCTTCTATTTTCCTCAGGTAAAAACCACAAATAATTGCAATAATAGAGAATGCGAATAACAATACAAATATTATTACAACACTTATCTTAATTTTATAAAACTAGACATCTATTAGATAAAAACAATAAATGGTATATATCAAACTAGTAATTTTATAACTTCGAGATAACTTCATCTCTTAACAATCTGTCATCACAAAATCACTTGCAAATATTATAAATAAATTAAGGAAAATAATAGTATACAACAAAAGCTAATGAGGATGATCTCAAAACTAAAGATGATGCAATGACGATGTGATGAGATCATGTTGATATGAACATGTGGATGTAACGAGATGGATCGTGATAGCCNGATAAATGGTAAGATGATGATGATGAGTGATGTAAAGAGATGAATCGTGATGGTTATGAAGATTATGTAATGATAAATGATATCAAAAGGTGATGAGATGATGAATTATATGAAAATATGACGAGATAATAGATGATGAGCTAAACGGAGTAGTAGGCAGAGGGAAAGTAGGGCTGCTGGGCGGGACCCCCACCGTATCCAACTGTATTCCACATGTAGATGAGCTGTAATTCACCTGTTTCAAAACCTAGGGGGCGGGTGTCGGGTTGGTCCTTGGGCCCGCCCGGCCTTTAATATATAATAATATTATATATATTAAAAAAAACAAAACCCTAACCATCATAATACAATTTTTTCTCCCTCAATCTTTCTTCTGTCATTTCTTTCCTTTCTAGCAGACATCCCCCTCACCCTTTTCTTTTCTTCATTCCTTTTAGACTTTTACGCCTCAATGGCCACCATTCCTTCTTCTCCGTCTTTTTTCTTCTCCTCCATATTTCTCATCTTCTCCTCCTCTTTTTAATCAGCTTCTCAGTTCTTTAACATTATCATGGGCACTCATGGCCAACCCGCAGTCTACGACGATAAGACCACAGTTTGGTCGTGTGTCTCTACCACTCAAAAACCACGATTTTCATCGTGGGTCTCTAATACCCGTTAGAGACCCACTATGACAATGAGTGACGAATTTTCAAGTTTAACAATCCACTATGACCACTATGACGACCATGAGCTATAAAGATCTGTGACCCGAGAACACGGCTTGTGGGTCTGTGCATGATTATTACTTGCTTTCATTTGTTTCATTCGTTTTATTTGTAATTTTGTGAGTTTGTTTTGGGTTTTTGTTGGATTTGTGATCTTTTTAGATATGTAAAGTTTGATTGTTTTGATCTATAAGTCTGTGGGTTTTTGTTTGGATTTTTATTGGACCTTTTTTTGTAAAATATGTGATGTTGAACGGGGTGGTATGACGGTGGTGGCTCCAATCCGCCTCCCGGTATTAACTCTGGTGAAGAGTCCATGCTTTGCAAAATGATAGTAAAAGCCCTTGTGCTTCTTTCTGTCTAATTATTTATCCTATTTTTCAAATCACAAATAAGAGACAACATAGTTTATGTATATATGATGTTTGCAAGGTAAAAAACACAAATAATTGTAATAATAGAGAATGCGAATAACAATACAAATCTTATTACAACACTTATCTTACTTTTATAAAAATAGACATCTATTAGATAAAAACAATAAATGGTATATATCAAACCTGTAACTTTATAACTTCGAGATAACTTCATCTCTTAACAACCTGTCATCACAAAATCTCTTGCAAATATTAAAAATAAACTATGGAAAATAATAGTATACAACAAAAATTAATGAGGACGATCTCAAAACTAAAAATGATGCAATGATGATGTGATGAGATCATGATTATATGAAGATGCGGATGTAACGAGATGGATCGTGATAGTCATGAAGATGAGGATTTGATGAGATCATGATGGTATGAAAAGATGATGAAATGATAAATGGTGAGATGATGATGATGAGTGATGTAAAGAGATGCATCGTGGTGGTTATGAGGATGATGTAATGATAAATGATATCAAAAGGTGATGAGATGATGAATTATATAAAAATATGATGAGATAATAAATGATGAGCTAAACTGAGCAGTAGCCACAGAGAAAGTAGGGCTGTTGCGCGGGGCCCTTACCGTATCCTACTGTATTCCACATGTAGATGACCTATAATTCACCTGTTTCAAAACCTAGGGGGTGGGTGTCGGGTTCGTCCTTGGGCCCGCCAGACCTTTAATAAATAATAATATAAATCATAATATTATATATATTAAAAAAAACAAAACCCTAACTATTATAATACAATTTTTTCTCCCTCAATCTCTTCTGTCATTTCTTTCCTTTCTAGCAGACATCCCCCTCACCCTTTTCTTTTCCTCATTCCTTTCTGACTTTTATGCCTTAACGGCCACCATTCCTTCTTCTCTCTCTTTTTTCTTCTCCTCCATATTTCCCATCTTCTCCTCCTCTTTTTAATCAGCTTCTCAGTTCTTTAACATTATCATGGGCACCCATGGCCAACCCGCAATGTACGACGATATGACCATAGTTTGGTCATGTGGGTCTACCACTCAAAACCACGATTTTCATCGTGGGTCTCTAATACCCGTTAGAGACCCACTGTGACTATGAGTGACGAATTTTCAAATTTAACAATCCACTATGACCACTATGACGACCATGAGCTATAAAGATCTGTGACCAGAGACCACGGCTTGTGGGTCTGTGCATGATTATTACTTGGTTTCATTTGTTTCATTCGTTTTATTTGTAATTTTGTGAGTTTGTTTTGGGTTTTTGTTGGATTTGTGATTTTGTTAGATATGTAAAGTTTGATTGTTCTGATCTGTAAGTTCGGGGGTCTTGGTTTGGATTTTTATTGGACTTTTTTTTTTTGTAAAATATGTGATGTTGACCGGGGTGGTCTAACGGTGGTGGCTCAAATCCGCCTCCTAGTATTAATTCTGGTGAAGAGTCCATGCTTTGCAAAATGATAGTAGAAGCCCCTGTGCTTCTTTCTGTCTAATTATTTATCCTATTTTTCAAATCACAAATAAGAGACAACATAGTTTATGTATATATGATGTTTGCAAGGTAAAAACCACAAATAATTGTAATAATAGAGAATGCGAATAACGATACAAATATTATTACAACACTTATCTTAATTTTGTAAAAATAGACATCTATTAGACAAAAACAATAAATGATATATATCAAACCTGTAATTTTATAACTTCGAGATAACTTCATCTCTTAACAACCTGTCACCATAAAATCTCTTGCAAATATTAAAAATAAATTATGGTAAATAATAGTATACAACAAAAATTAATGAGGTTGATCTCAAAACTAAAGATGATGCAATGATGATGTGAGGAGATCATGATGATATGAAGATGCGGATGTAACGAGATGGATCGTGATAGTCATGAAGATGAGGATTTGATGAGATCATGATGGCATGAAAAGATGATGAAATGATAAATGGTGAGATGATGATGATGAGTGATGTAAAGAGATGAATTGTTATGGTTATGAAGATGATGTAATGATAAATGATATCAAAAGGTGAAGAGATGATGAATTATATGAAAATATTATGAGATAATAAACGATGAGCTAAACGGAGCAGTAGCCATAGGGAAACTAGGGATGCTGGACGGGGCCCCCACCGTATCCAACTATATTCCACATGTAGATGAACTGTAATTTACCTATTTTAAAACCTAGGGAGCGCGTGTCGGGTTGGTCCTTGGGCCCGCCCGGCCTTTAATAAATAATAATATAAATCATAATATCATATATATTAGAAAAAACAAAACCCTAACTATTATAATACAATTTTTTCTCCCTCAATCTCTCTTCTGTCATTTCTTTCCTTTCTAGCAGACATCCCCCTCACTATTTTCTTTTCCTGATTCCTTTCAAACTTTTACGCCTCAATGGCCACCATTCCTTCTTCTCTCTCTTTTTTCTTCTCCAGCGTATTTCCTATCTTTTCCTCCTCTCTTTAATCAGCTTCTTAGTTTTTTAACAATATCATGGGCACTCATGGCCAACCCGCAGTCTATGACGATAAGACTACAGTTTGGTCGTCTCTACCACTCAAAACCACGATTTTCGTCGTGGGTGTCTAATACCCGTTAGAGACCCACTATGACAATGAGTGACGAGTTTCCAAGTTTAACAATCCACTATGACCACTATGACGACCACGCGCTATAAAGATCTGTCACCCGAGACCACAGTTTGTGGGTCTGTGCATGATTGTTACTTGGTTTCATTTGTATCTTTCGCTTTATTTGTAATTTTGTGAGTTTGTTTTGGGTTTTTGTTGGATTTGTGATCTTTTTAGATATGTAAAGTTTGATTGTTTTGATCTGTAAGTTTGTGGGTTTTTGTTTGGATTTTTTTTGGTATTTTTTTTTGTAAAATATGTGATGTTGAATGGTGTGGTCTGACGGTGGTGGCTCCAATCCGCCTCCCGGTATTAATTCGGGTGAAAATTCCATGATTTGCAAAATGATAGTAAAAGCCCTTGTGTCTCTTTTGGTATAATTATTTATCCTATCTTTCAAATCACAAATAAGAGACAACATAGTTTATGTATATATGATGTTTGCAAGGTAAAAACCACAAATAATTGTAATAATAGAGAATGCAAATAACAATACAAATATTATTACAATGGTTATCTTAATTTTATAAAAATAGACATCTACTAGATAAAAACAATAAATGGTATCTATCAAACCTGTAATTTTATAACTTCGAGATAACTTCATCTCTTAACAACCTGTCATAAAAAAATCTCTTACAAATATTAAAAATAAATTATGGAAAATAATAGTATACAACAAAAACTAATGAGGATGATCTCAAAACTAAAGATGATGCAATGATGATGTGATGAGATCATGATGATATGAAGATGCGGATGTAACGAGATGGATCGTCATAGTCATGAAGATGAGGATTTGATGAGATCACGATGGTATGAAAAGATGATGAAAAGATAAATGGTAAGATGATGATGATGAGTGATGTAAAGAGATGAATCGTGATGGTTATGAAGATTATGTAATGATAAATGATATCAAAAGGTGATGAGATGATGAATTATATGAAAATATGACGAGATAATAGATGATGAGCTAAACGGAGTAGTAGGCAGAGGGAAAGTAGGGCTGCTGGGCGGGACCCCCACCGTATCCAACTGTATTCCACATGTAGATGAGCTGTAATTCACCTGTTTCAAAACCTAGGGGGCGGGTGTCGGGTTGGTCCTTGGGCCCGCCCGGCCTTTAATATATAATAATATTAATCATAATATTATATATCTTAAAAAAAAACCGCTAACTATTATAATACAATTTTTTCTCCCTCAATCTCTCTTTTGTCATTTCTTTCATTTCTAGCAGACATCCCCTTCACCCGTTTCTCTTTCTCATTCCTTTCAGACTTTAACGCCTCAATGGCCACCATTCCTTATTCTCTTTCTTTTTTCTTCTCCTCCATATTTCCCATCTTCTCCTCCTCTTTTTAATCAGCTTCACAGTTCTTTAACATTATCATGGGCACTCATGGCCAGCCCGCAGTCTACGACAATAAGACCACAGTTTGGTCGTGTGTCTCTACCACTCAAAACCATGATTTTTGTCGTGGGTCTCTAACGTGAGACCCACTGTGACTATGAGTGACGAATTTTCAAGTTTAAGAATCCACTATGACCACGATGACGACCATGAGCTATAAAGATCTGTCACCCGAGACCACGGCTTGTGTGTCTGTGCATGATTATTACTTGCTTTCATTTGTTTCTTTCGTTTTATTTGTAATTTTGTGCGTTTGTTTTGGGTTTTTGTTGGATTTGTGATATGTTTAGATATGTAAAGTTTGATTGTTTCGATCTGTAAGTTTGTGGGCTTTTGTTTGTATTTTTATTGATATTTTTTTTGTAAAATATGTGATGTTCAAGGGGGTGGTCTAGCGGTGGTGGCTCCAATCCGCCTCCCAGTATGAATTCTGGTGAAGAGTCCATGCTTTGCAAAATGATAGTAAAAGCCCTTGTGCATCTTTCTGTCTAATTATTTATCCTATCTTTCAAATCACAAATAAGAGACAACATAGTTTATGTATATACGATGTTTGCAAGGTAAAAACCACAAATAATTGTAATAATATAGAATGCGAAGAATAACAATACAAAAAATATTACAATACTTATCTTTATTTTATAAGAATAGACATCTATTAGATAAAAACAATAAATGGTATATATCAAACCTGTAATTTTATAACTTGGAGATAACTTCATCTCTTAACAACCTGTCATAACAAAATCTCTTGCAAATATTAAAAATAAATTATGGAAAATAATAGTATATAACAAAAACTAATGAGGATGATCTCAAAACTAAAGATGATGCAATGATGCTGTGATGAGATCATGATGATATGAAGATGCGGATGTAACGAGATGGATCCTGTTAGTCATGAAGATGAGGATTTGATGAGATCATGATGGTATGAAAAGATGATGAAATGATAAATAGTGAGATGATGATGGTAATGAGTGATGTAAAGAGATGAATCGTGATGGTTATGAAGATGATGTAACGATAAATGATATCAAAAGGTAATGAGATGATGAATTATATGAAAATATGATGAGATAATAAATGATGAGCTAAACTGAGCAGTAGGCACAGGGAAAGTAGGGCTGCTCGGCGGGGCCCCTACCGTATCCAACTATATTCCACATGTAGATGAGCTGTAATTCTCCTATTTCAAAACCTAGGCAGCGCGTGTCGGGTTGGTCCTTGGGCCCGCTCGGCCTTTAATAAATAATAATATAAATCATAATATCATATATATTAGAAAAAACAAAACCCTAACTATTATAATACAATTTTTTCTCCCGCAATCTATCTTCTGTCATTTCTTTCCTTTCTAGCAGACATTCCCCTCACCCTTTTCTTTTCCACATTCCTTTCAGACTTTTACGCCCCAATGGCCACCATTCCTTCTTCTCTCTCTTTTTTCTTCTCCTGCATATTTCCCATCTTCTCCTCCTCTTTTTAATCAGCTTCTCAGTTCTTTAACATTATCATGGGCACTCATGGGCACTCATGGCCAACCCGCAGTCTACGACGATAAGACCACAGTTTGGTCGTGTGTCTCTACCACTCAAAACCCGATTTTCGTCATGGTCTCTAATACCCGTTAGAGACCCACTATGACTATGAGTGACGAGTTTTCAAGTTTAACAATCCACTATGACCACTATGACGACCATGAGCTATAAAGATCTGTCACCCGAGACCACAGCTTGTGGGTCTGTGCATGATTATTACTTGGTTTCATTTGTTTATTTCGTTTTATTTGTAATTTCATGAGTTTGTTGTGGGTTTTTGTTGAATTTGTGATCTTTCTAGATATGTAAAGTTTGATTGTTTTGATATGAAAGTTTGTGGGTTTTTATTTGGATTTTTATTGATATTTTTTTTGTAAAATATGTGATGTTCAAGGGGGTGGTCTGACGGTGGTGGCTCCAATCCGCCTCCCAGTATGAATTCTGGTGAAGAGTCCATGCTTTGCAAAATGATAGTAAAAGCTCTTGTGCTTCTTTCTGTCTAATTATTTATCCTATCTTTCAAATCACAAATAAGAGACAACATAGTTTATGTATATACGATGTTTGCAAGGTAAAAACCACAAATAATTGTAATAATATAGAATGCAAATAAGAATACAAAAAATATTAAAATACTTATCTTCATTTTATAAGAATAGACATCTATTAGATAAAAACAATAAACTTGTAATTTTATAACTTCAAGATAACTTCATCTCTTAACAACCTGTCATCAAAAAATCTCCCGCAAATATTAAAAATAAATTATGGAAAATAATAGTATACAACAAAAATTAATGAGGATTATCTCAAAACTAAAGATAATGCAATGATGATGTGATGAGATGATGATGATATGAAGATGCGGATGTAACGAGATGGATCGTGATAGTCATGAAGATGAGGATTTGATGAGATCATGATGGTATGAAAAGATGATGAAATGATAAATGGTGAGATGATGATGATGATAAGTGATGTAAAAAGATGAATCGTGATAGTTATGAAGATGATGTAACGATAAATGATATGAAAAGGTGATGAGATGATGAATTATATGAAAATATGAAGAGATAATAAATGATGAGCTAAACTGAGCAGTAGCCACAGGGAAAGTAGGGCTGCTCGGCGGGGCCCCCACCTTATCCAGCTGTATTCCACATGTAGATGAGCTGTAATTCACCTGTTTCAAAACCTAGGGGGCGGGTGTTGGGTTTGTCCTTGGGCCCTCCCGTCCTTAACTAAATAATAATATAACTCATAATATTATATATATTAAAAAAAAGTGAAACCCTAACTATTATAATACAATTTTTTCTCCCTCAATCTCTCTTCTGTCATTTCTTTCCTTTCTAGCAGACATCCCCCTCACCCTCTCTCGTCACCCCCTCACCCTTTTCTTTTCCTCATTCCTTTCAAACTTTTACGTGTCAATGGGCACCATTCCTTATTCTCTCTCTTTTTTCTTCTCCTGCATATTTCCCATCTTCTCCTCCTCTTTTTAATCAGCTTCTCAGTTCTTTAACATTATCATGGGCACTCATGGGCACTCATGGCCAACCCGCAGTCTACGACGATAAGACCACAGTTTGGTCGTGTGTCTCTACCACTCAAAACCCGATTTTCGTCATGGTCTCTAATACCCGTTAGAGACCCACTATGACTATGAGTGACGAGTTTTCAAGTTTAACAATCCACTATGACCACTATGACGACCATGAGCTATAAAGATCTGTCACCCGAGACCACAGCTTGTGGGTCTGTGCATGATTATTACTTGGTTTCATTTGTTTATTTCGTTTTATTTGTAATTTCATGAGTTTGTTGTGGGTTTTTGTTGAATTTGTGATCTTTCTAGATATGTAAAGTTTGATTGTTTTGATATGAAAGTTTGTGGGTTTTTATTTGGATTTTTATTGATATTTTTTTTGTAAAATATGTGATGTTCAAGGGGGTGGTCTGACGGTGGTGGCTCCAATCCGCCTCCCAGTATGAATTCTGGTGAAGAGTCCATGCTTTGCAAAATGATAGTAAAAGCCCTTGTGCTTCTTTCTATCTAATTATTTATCCTATCTTTCAAAGCACAAATAAGAGACAACATAGTTTATGTATATACGATGTTTGCAAGGTAAAAACCACAAATAATTGTAATAATATAGAATGCGAATAACAATACAAAAAATATTACAATACTTATCTTCATTTTATAAGAATAGACATCTATTAGATAAAAACAATAAACTTGTAATTTTATAACTTCGAGATAACTTCATCTCTTAACAACTTGTCATCAAAAAATCTCCCGCAAATATTAAAAATAAATTATGGAAAATAATAGTATACAACAAAAATTAATGAGATTATCTCAAAACTAAAGATAATGCAATGATGATGTGATGAGATGATGATGATATGAAGATGCGGATGTAACGAGATGGATCGTGATAGTCATGAAGATGAGGATTTGATGAGATCATGATGGTATGAAAAGATGATGAAATGATAAATGGTGAGATGATGATGATGATAAGTGATGTAAAGAGATGAATCGTGATAGTTATGAAGATGATGTAACGATAAATGATATGAAAAGGTGATGAGATGATGAATTATATGAAAATATGAAGAGATAATAAATGATGAGCTAAACTGAGCAGTAGCCACAGGGAAAGTAGGGCTGCTCGGCGGGGGCGCCACCTTATCCAGCTGTATTCCACATGTAGATGAGCTGTAATTCACCTGTTTCAAAACCTAGGGGGCGGGTGTCGGGTTTGTCCTTGGGCCCTCCCGTCCTTAACTAAATAATAATATAACTCATAATATTATATATATTAAAAAAAAGTGAAACCCTAACTATTATAATACAATTTTTTCTCCCTCAATCTCTCTTCTGTCATTTCTTTCCTTTCTAGCAGACATCCCCCTCACCCTCTCTCGTCACCCCCTCACCCTTTTCTTTTCCTCATTCCTTTCAAACTTTTACGTGTCAATGGGCACCATTCCTTCTTCTCTCTCTTTTTTCTCCTCCTCCATATTTCCCATCTTCTCCTCCTCTTTTTAATCAGCTTCTCAGTTCTTTGACATTATCATGGGCACTCTTGGCCAACCCGCAGTCTACAACGATAAGACCACAATTTGGTCATGTGTCTCTACCACTCAAAACCATGATTTTCGTCGTGGGTCTGNATATTTCCCATCTTCTCCTCCTCTTTTTAATCAGCTTCTCAGTTCTTTGACATTATCATGGGCACTCTTGGCCAACCCGCAGTCTACAACGATAAGACCACAATTTTGTCATGTGTCTCTACCACTCAAAACCACGATTTTCGTCGTGGGTCTCTAATACCCGTTAGAGACCCACTGTGACTATGAGTGCCGAATTTTCAAGTTTAACAATCCACTATGACCACTATGATGACCATGAGCTATAAAGATCTGTCACCCGAGACCACGGCTTGTGGGTCTGCGCATGATTATTTCTTGGTTTCATTTGTTTCTTTCGTTTTATTTGTAATTTCGTGAGTTTGTTTTGGGTTTTTGTTGGATTTGTGATCTTTTTAGATATGTAAAGTTTGATTGTTTTGATCTGTAAGTTTGTGGGTTTTTTTGTTTGGATTTTTATTGGACTTTTTTTTGTAAAATATGTGATGTTGAACGGGGTGGTCTGACGGTGGTGGCTCCAATCTGCCTCCCGGTATTAATTTTGGTAAAGAGTCAATGCTTTGCAAAATGATAGTAAAAGCCCTTGTGCTTCTTTCTGTCTAATTATTTATCGTATCTTTCAAATCACAAATAAGAGACAACATAGTTTATGTATATATGACGTTTGCAAGGTGAAAACCACAAATAATTGTAATAATAGAGAATGCGAGTAGCAATACAAATATTATTACAACACTTATCTTAATTTTATAAAAATAGACATCTATTAGATAAAAACAATAAATGGTATATCAAACCTGTAATTTTATAACTTCGAGATAGATAACTTCATCTCTTAACAACCTCTCATCACAAAATCTCTTGCAAATATTAAAAATAAATTATGAAAAATAATAGTATACAACAAAAACTAATGAGGATGATCTCAAAACTAAAGATGATGCAATAATGATGTGATGAGATCATGACGATATGAAGATGCGGATGTAAAGAGATGGATCGTGGTAGTCATGAAGATGAGGATTTGATGAGATCATGATGGTATGAAAAGATGATGAAATGATAAATGGTGAGATGATGATGATGAGTGATGAAAATAGATGAATCGTGATGGTTATGAAGATGATGTAATGATAAATGATATCAAAAGGTGATGAGATGATGGATTATATGAAAATATGATGAGATAATAAATGATGAGCTAAACTGAGCAGTAGGCACAGGGAAAGTAGGGCTGCTGGGCGGGGCCCCCACCATATCCAACTATATTTCACATGTAGATGAGCTGGAATTCACCTGTTTCAAAACCTATGTGGCGGGTGTCGGGTTGGTCCTTGGGCCCGCCCGGCCTTTACTAAATAATAATATAAATCATAATATTATTATATATATTAAAAAAAACAAAACCCTAACTATTATAATACAGTTTTTTCTCCCTCAATCTCTCTTCTGTCATCTCTTTCCTTTCTAGCAGACATCCCCCTCACCCTCTCTCTTCACCACCTCACCCTTTTCTTTTCCTCATTCCTTTCAGACTTTTACGCCTCAATGGCCACCATTCCTTCTTCTCTCTCTTTTTTCTTCTCCTCCATATTTCCCATCTTCTCTTCCTCTTTTTAATTAGCTTCTCAGTTCTTTACATTATCATGGGCACTCTGGCCAACCCGCAGTTTTCGACGATAAGACCACAGTTTGGTCGTGTATCTCTACCACTCAAATCCACGATTTTCGTCGTGGGTCTCTAATACCCGTTAAAGACCCACTGTGACTATGAGTGACGAATTTCAAGTTTAACAATCCACTATGACCACTATGACGACCATGAGCTATAAAGATCTGTCACCCGAGACCACGGCTTGTGGGTCTGTGCATGATTATTACTTGCTTTCATTTGTTTCTTTCGTTTTATTTGTAATTTGTGAGTTTGTTTTGGGTTTTTGTTGGATTTGTGATCTTTTTAGATATGTAAAGTTTGATTGTTTTGATCTGTAAGTTTGTGGGTTTTTTTGTTTGGATTTTTATTGGACTTTTTTTTGTAAAATATGTGATGTTGAACGGGGTGGTCTGACGGTGGTGGCTCCAATCCGCCTCCCGGTATTAATTCTGGTGAAGAGTCCATGCTTTGCAAAATGATAGTAAAAGCCCTTGTGCTTCTTTCTGTCTAATTATTTATCGTATCTTTCAAATCACAAATAAGAGACAACATAGTTTATGTATATATGATGTTTGCAAGGTAAAAACCACAAATAATTGTAATAATAGAGAATGCGAATAACAATACAAATATTATTACAATACTTATCTTAATTTTATAAAAACAGACATCTATTAGATAAAAACAATAAATGGTATATATCAAACCTGTAATTTTATAACTTCGAGATTACTTCATCTCTTAACAACCTATCATCACAAAATCTCTTGCAAATATTAAAAATAAATTATGAAAAATAATAGTATATAACAAAAACTAATGAGGATTATCTCAAAACTAAAGATGATGTAATGATAATGTGATGAGATCATGATGATACGAAGATGCGGATGTAACGAGATGGATCGTGATAGTGATGAAGATGAGAATTTGATGATGGTAAGATGATGATGATGAGTGATGTAAAGAGATGAATCGTGATGGTTATGAAGATTATGTAATGATAAATGATGTCAAAAGGTGATGAGATGATGAATTATATGAAAATATGATGAGATAATAAATGATGAGCTAAACTGAGCAGTAGGCACAGAGAAAGTAGGGCTGCTAGGCGGGGCCCCCACCGTATCCATTTGTATTCCACATGTAGATGAGTTGTAATTCACCTGTTTTAAAACCTAAGGGGTGGGTGTCGGGTTGGTCCTTGGGCCCGCCCGGCCTTTAACAAATAATAATATAAATAATAATATTATATATATTAAAAAAAAACCCTAACTATATAAATACTACCTCTCTCTCTCTCTCTCGTCATTTCTCTCCTTGGTAGTGGTCGTCCCCCTCCCCCCTTCTCTTTATCCTCATTCGTTTCAGACTATCACCCCTGGCCACCATCCTCTCTTCTCTCTCTTTTTGCTTGTTCTGGCTCTTTCCCTTCTTCTCCTCCTCCTCTAAACCTGCTTCTGAGTTCTCTCCATTATTGTGGGTACTCATGGCCACAAGTCATAGACTACGACAGTAAGACCACAACTTGGTTGTGAGTCTGTAAGTTAGGGACCCACGACTGTGACTATGAGTGATGGGTCTACAATTTTAATGATCCACCATGGCGACCATGGGGCCATAAAGATCTGCTCACATATCTATTAAGATCTGTGATTGCAGACCACGACCATGGCCTACAAGTTTGTGTACGATTATTACTTGGTTTTGTTTATTTGGTTCTTTTTATCTGTAATTTTTTTAGTTTGTTTTGGTTTTTTGTTAGATTTGTGATATTTTTCTAATATGTAAAAGGTTTGATCTCTAAGTTTGTTGGTTTTTGTTTGGATTTTTATTGGACTTTTTTTGTAAAAATGTGGTGTTGGACGGGGTGGCACCAATCCACCCCTAGTATCCAGACAACAATGGAACCAATCCAACATTGCAATCTAATCATTTCCTTTTGGTACCATCATCTATTTCCTCATGGTCGTTACATACCTTCATACATTTGAACAATTCATTCCTTTCAGTTCTTTCCTTTTCATTCATCAATCAATTTCATTTCATAACACATCATTTCGTAACATAAAGTATAAAACATCATCATTTCATAGAACATAAAGTCAATAACTACTACATATAATATCCATTTCATATGCATACACAACTATTCTTGGGGTGCATAAAAAAGGACTGCTAAAGGAGGTCATTACATGCATATACTTTAAAACATTAATACTATTTCTTAAAACATCATTTCATTTCTAAGAAAACATCTCATTTTCTTTCATTGTATATATAAAAAGAACATTTTTCTTATAAAAAGCATTTTTGATTTCATTTTCATATTATTTAGAAAACTCTAGAAGAGTATGAACATAATACTTACTTGGACTCCTTGCTATTTTCATTTCATGCAGTCCATTCATGTGCGTGTCAAATGGAAGCCTACATTCATACATAACTTTACATCATTTCTTTTCAAGTGCATGATTAACTTAAACATAAAATTTGCATAAACTGCCCTTTACTTAAATTTCCTTCATTTAAACATATTCTATTATCCAAATCCTTCCTCCATACATGTATCATTCAATCCATCGAGTGTAACCCAAGACCCTCCAGCATACATACATTGATTCAACACTTCAACATCGTACATAATCAAGCACCATTCACAGTCATCTAACCATAATTTTAATATGTGTAAAGCGAAGAGAAATGAATAGAAGTTATACCAAGACAAAAACTAGAATCCGAGTGTTGAAAGGTAGTTGTGTAAATGGTCCAAAGTATTTGGCAACTGCGGTTCATGTTGAGTCTTCATTGTGCAGTGGCTTGAAACAAGGCTACTAGTGACTGTTTGATGGTAATGGAGTGATAAGAATCATTTGTGCAAAGTGACTAAACGGGCCCAAGGTTTGAAACTTGCTTGATTGACCTTACGTAATTGCTGATAATTTCCATGTTCTTGTTTCCTTTTTGTCATTGTTGTCCATACCTTATTCTTGGTGGAAACATTTTGGCTTCGCTATGGAGTCAAAACAGAGGAAAGGGAGTTGTATGCGTGCTGTTTGAACAGTTTAAGGAAAATAGAAAGGGAGTTTAGCAGGTTAACCAATGAGTTGGACCACCTGCTGCTATGGTTATTGATTCTACTCCTAGTTGAGATTCAAGACTGCTATGGCTAGTTAGGGCGAAGAGGAGAAGATGATACCTGATTTTAAAAATTAAAACACTAATAATAGAGGGAAAAAATGATGAAGAAAGGATAGCAATTAAAACAAACATTGAGCGACTAGGGGCTGAAAACTGTTGCTGTGAATTTACAGCATAACTTCTAGCTTGTTTCTCATTTGCTACATGGCAGTTGCGGTTTGACACTTTTGTTGAGGCTGGTTAATGCTACTATAAGGAACCTTTAGGGGTGTGGTCAATTAAGGCTTACGGAAGTGAAATATGAAAGGTGAATGGCTCGGATAGATCATGAAGTAGAAATTGAAAGGAACGTCAAGAAACCAAGGTTGGAAGATGTTGCTGCCACCTACAAATTGGGTGGTTCTATGCCTACTGAAAAGCTTATATGATAGCTGAAAAGCTTATATAATAGCTGAATGGTGCCTTTACAAAGTAACTTGGGTGGAGCATCTAACTATTGTTTGATGAAGGGAAAATTGAGTGGTGAAGGGCTGGATAAATAGCTGCTACTGCTATTTTTCTACTGCTATTGCAGTTGTTGCTGCACTACTTGGATGTTATTTGTTGTCATGGCCATGGTTTGGTTTGGATAGTGAGTTGAGATGAGATGAGTTGAGATAAAAGTTGAATAAAATATTGTTATTGTTTTAGGATTTGAAAAAGTTGAATTGTTTATTATTTTGCATGAGAATTTGGAAAAATTGCAATGATGAGATGAGATGAAACGGTTCTTGTATCCAAACGGGGTCTAAGTTTTGGTTTTTGTCATCTCATAGTAATGCTATAGTGCAAATAGACTAAAGGAAATGAAGGGAAGGTAAGGAAAATAAGTACTTTAAGTACAAGGCGTAAAAGAACCAAAAGAATAGAAGAGTACTACAACTGGAAATTGGAGAAAGCTGAGAAATTGCAGCACTGCTGCTTTTTCTGTTTTGCTGTTGTTTAGGTTGCTATTTTCAGTTCCTACCACTACTATGCGCTTGTTTAAAATGTTGTTGAGGTACAGGAATTTCATAAACTTATAGTTGATGCTAAAAAGAAAGAAGAAGAAGTATAAGTTGAAGAAAAACTCAAGAGACTAGGGGCTGCAAATTGCTGCTGTAATGGAATTGTTGGGTTGTTTCAGATGTGCTATGATGCAGCTGCTATTTTGACACTTCTATAGATTGATTCTTATACAAGGGGTCTTGAATGATGTGGCCAATTATGGCTTGAGAGGAGAATTTGGAAAGGTAAAAGGGCTGGAACAGATCATTACGTCTGTTGAGATTTTTCTTTTGACATGCAGCTGCGACTGTTCCTTTTTGCATCACTCTTAGCTGCTGTTTGATGTCTCTATGAGGAGTTATTTCAAGGGTTTAACACAAATTCATGGAGAATTAATCAAGGTCAAGATGATACTGAAGAGAGGAGAGGAATGGGACTCATTTGCAGGAATGAAATCAAACCAGAAACATGGTAAAGATAGATGACAATTTTTTTTTCACCTCAAACTTGAACTAGTTTAAGTTGTTTCTCTAACCTTCAAGCTTCCTCCTTTTTCTATAGACCTCACTATTGTTTTCGTGATTTCTATGAAGGTTTTTCTACCTCTTGACGTGGCCTACAAGAAGGGAATGGTGGAGAGGATGAGAGATGAACAATAGAAAGAAAAAGAGGAGCTGTGTGTTGCTGTTCCCCTCAGTTCCAGCTACTTAGAGCTGGTTTTGGTCTGAGATTTTAAGGTCATTTGGTACTCCTAATGTCACATATTGAGGTTTGAGTTAAAGATATGAGATAAATGCAAACTAAGGGGCTAGAACTTAAGAGGAATCAGAGATAAAGTTGTTGAATTTTCTGCACTAGCTTGTACAGCCAATAAGTTAGTTGTATAACTGTTTCAAAACCCCCCTCCTTCAACTATAATCCCAACTACACATGCAATGAACTAGAGTTGAAGAAAAATTGGAAATAAGCATGATTTATAGGTAGACATAGCATAACAACAGCAAGAAATAGTTATTGATAAACCAGAAAATTCTAAGAGAAAACTTACCAGTTTGAATGAAATCCTTAGTTGTTTAGTTATTAGGTAAAAAAATACATACTGATCCCTACTAGTTTAACACATAAAAATAGCGGCCTAAACATAATTGAAAAGTGATTCAAATAGAGGAAGAAGTATAGTTAAAACTATAGCATAACTTTTTTTTAGAAACTGTACAGCTTGGAACAAAACAAGGCAGAAAATCATCTCACCTCTTCAAGCAGTAGATTGCACGAATTATGCATGTTTCTACCTTCCCTCCACTTGGTTACACACCCAACTAAACAAGTATTAGGGGAAAAATGTAAGGACAGATGAGGTTGGAAGACACCATAACAGAATCTGTTGCAGAAAATTTCAGAACTTGGAAGTGTGTTGTTGCTATCATTTTAGGTGCTAAACGTGAACTAAGAGAGGGAAAAATGATGGAGTTTTAAACTGAACTGAACTTAGCCTTCTTACAAAAGAAATTTAAGCCAAAGTTCCAGCCTTGTAGAGTGAAGATAAGCTAAAAATGAAGGGGAAACTGCTGCAGCACAAATAGAAAACATCACAAATTTCCTGATGTACTTTGAGCTCTAACAGGTAGGGTTTAATCCTATTTACAGATCCTATTTTCCTTATGATTATCCACTCAAATACACAAGATATAGAAGAAAGATGTGAGAAAAGGAAGGTGAAACTCACAACATAAATTCTGGACAGCAGCAGATATTCAAAGAAAAGCTAAACATGGTTGCTGTTTGTGTGTATTGTGCAGGCTGCTGCTCTTGCTTATTAAAACACTGACTGCATTCGTTTCAGATACCAATTTATTTGAAGATATAGAGAAAACAAAAACAAAAAAAAAAAAAAAACAAAAAAAAAAACTAAAGATATGTTGCAAATCGTTAATGGTAAAATTTCCCCCCTATCACCTTCACTTACATATGACCCGCAGAGGCCTTGCAGAACCACGATCGTAGTAGGTCTGCCTTGCCGTGAGAAATCTTTGAGGTGCTTATCACTGCAGGATAGCTGAGCACCTGTGAGGCAGAGAAACATTAAAAATCGTGTAGACCCAACGGAATTATGTGAGGAATACTCAAGCTAGTAACTTTTCAAGCTAATAAGAGGAAGAACCAGACAAGAAAAACCTTAACGGAATAATGTGAGGAATACTCAAGGGAATAATGTGAGGAGTACTCTTAACTAAGAGGAAGAACCAGACAAGAAAAACCTAGCTAGCAAAAGAACAAGAAGCATGTGCTCATCAATCCAAAAGGGAGAAGAGAAAGGAGCAAGCATATCGCAAATCTTTAACCCCGAGCAGACAAAACGGAGGAGATAAAAAAGGCGTACATACCATGAATCTTTAATTCGAGCAGACAAATGATTTCGTGCCCGAGCACGTCTGATTCTCACGACCTCGGCTTAGATTAGGAATCACCGCTAGCATTGAAAACAAATAATCGAGAGGCAATTTTTTGCAACAGAGGTACACCGATTGAGCAAAATCGAGGGCAAAGACCAAACCGACACAGGTGAGGATTAACGAGGAATTTCACCTGAAGTCTCTCTCTATTCAAATTGGACAATGGAAAGAAACTAACGGCTAAATCTATTGTCTTCCCACCGTCTCGTGGATGTATAAAAGCAGAGCTGCAGAGGGCTTTGTGGGTTTTTTCTTCTTTTTTTAACCGTTGCTGCAATGGTTTTGCGTTTTGTTTTTAAAAATTTCTAAAATAGAAATTGAGCAACGGAAAGAATGGGTACGGCCTAGCTTGGTTAATTTTTAGAATATCTTATTATTATTTATTTCTTATTATTTATTACTTATTATTTATTTATTTACTTTTTATTATTTTTTATTATTATTTAATATTATTTTTATTTCTATTCATTGAATATTTAAAAATACCTCACTACCCAAACACAACTTAAATTTCTCTCTTTTCTTATCTTATAAAATGATTCAAAAAACCCACATTTAATTTGGAAAAATATAAATATAAATATAAATTTTTTAGTTTAGTTTTTTTATTTTATGTTTAGCAAAAATTAAGAAACGTAAAATTGTAGATTTATTATAAAATTAATAAGACGAAATTACACACTGTGTAATGAGTGTTGCTAGAGAATAGTCACTGTAGCAGTGCACACTTTACACTCACTACGTGGCTGCATCTGGTTCTCTCATTTTTATTTTTCATCTCCTCTGCTCTCTCTCTCTCTCTCTCATCACTCTCTCTCTCTCTCGCCTGCTCTCACATTGTCTCTCTCTCATCGTTCGGCTCTCTCTCTCTCACATTCTCGAACTCTCTCTCTCTCATCATGTAGTGATTTTAAATTTAATAGATATGTGGTTTGGATGATGCTACATCATATGCGCAAAAATAGCTGCTGGGAATAGTGACTGCTATCTATATTTATTCTTGTGTAATACCCGCCAGTTTTTTTCCTGTTTCTTCTTTCTGTGTCTCTCCCTCTCGAAATTCTCTCAAACCGCTGATCGTTTATTTTTCTCCACTCCTCGATCCTCTCCTTCGTTTTCTCTCCCCGAATCCCTTATCGTTTTGCTTTCCCACTTCTCAATCCGTTATCCTTGCAGTATCACACCCTTCTTTTTCCTCTCAACAGATGCCTCTCACCCTCTCTCTCTCTCTCTCTCTCTCTCTCATTATTCCTCCGATCTGGCCGAATCCATGTATCCCCATTGGTACCGTCTTCAAGCTCGACGACGAGCACTCCCCCAAAGCCAAGTCACTCCCTTTTAAGTGTTTTTACATTTTTATCCTTCCAGTTATAAAACTACCTAGTGCTTTTATGAATATATTTCAATAGTTTTGATTTAACTATCAATGGGCCTGGGTCTAATTGTAGAAAAACTCTATGTTATTTTTTAAATGTACTCTAGCTCATTTTTAAATTAGTTTAAAAAGTGGATTAATAAAAAATACTTACAGTTTATAATAATATTATTTAGTATTAATTTTATAGTTAGATCCTGATAATAAATAAATTAGAGCTTAATTAGTCATAGATTTATTAAGTAAATATCGAGGTATTTGAGAATTTATGATATTTTGGATTTCGAGAAATTTAGATTTTTAGGAAAATAAGTTACCTAGTGTTTCAGGTTTAAGTATTAACAAAGGTGTTGATTTTGGATATTTATGAAAATTTTATGGCAATAGTATAGCTGACGATTGATTTTCGTTCATCACTGTTGTGGAAAAATTTTGAAAAACTTAAAAGTCCAGGTAAGCGGGGTTTCTATGCTAGATTTGCATAAAAAAAGAAAAAGAACTAAGATTGGTTTGTAAAATGTGCATGATGTATTTTTAAAAGAAAACATGAAAACAACCTCAGTATATGTGTTTTGCATTCACTCATGAAAATCTATATGAAAGAGAAAAATATTTTTTGACATTAATAGTGTAGACATGAATAATATTTGATATATTTCCGAAATGTGCAAAAGAACGAATATGAAAATTTAGATTTTTATACATGAGATATGAAATGTTTTGGATCTGTTATTAATCATCTGAAAATGATACGGATGTGTTCGGCATGTGGTTTGATATGATATGGATATGAAAAGTCTTTGGCATAGTTATCTGTTTTGATTTTGATTCTGAATATGATTCTGATATAATAATACTGGTTCACGTGATATGGTTGATACTAACATAATATGACATAATATGATATGAGTGCACCCACTTTAGAAATAAAGTGGTCTTTTATGTGTTCTTTCCTGTGTGCACACTCAGGGCTCCGAGATTGATAAAGGGGAAGTTTCACAATATGATATTGCTTGGTTTGGTCATCGGGGACAACACAACCCTACCACAAGGGTTAAATATGGTATATGATATGATATGATATGATATGATACGATATGATATGATATGATAAGATAAATATGTTCAGTTATGGTATGCCAAAGCTTTTTTGAATATGGAAATGGTTTTTGAATATGAAAATCATATTTGAATATGAAAATGGTTTTTGAATATGAAAATGATCTTTGAATATGAACAGTTGATTTTTGAGTATAAAAAAATTGAAAAGTTGCTCTGATTTTCTAATAACATGTTTCTGAGATATGCATTTGAAAATAAAATGTTTTGTTTATACATACCGAACTTTCTAAAAATGCTCATGTTTACATAATAGTATATGTTCTCTGTTTACTGAGTTGTTGATAACCCACCCCTTATCTCCATAACACTTTTCAGATATTTTGATGGTGCAGCTGTGTATCAAGACTAGAAGTCTTGCATAAGGCTACGTGAGCATAGTGGAATAAGTACAAATATGGTACTTTGGATATTTGAGCATTTTATTCAATATTTCTGTTTTGCTTTGTCGACTGGATATTTTGGAAGGTTGAGGTTTATTTTGAGAT
Source organism: Pterocarya stenoptera (assembly GCA_003123785.1). Lineage (NCBI taxonomy): Eukaryota > Viridiplantae > Streptophyta > Magnoliopsida > Fagales > Juglandaceae > Pterocarya > Pterocarya stenoptera. Next base: position 57,298 of record QEOT01006108.1, read on the forward strand.
TTTCTGGTATTTTAGATTATTTCATTTTGGATTAGTTGATTTGAAATAGCGAGTTGTATGTGTCATTGAGAACTTTGGAGTATATAACTATGATTAAGACATGATTTTGAGTGACAAGTCGTAAGTCTCCGACCCATCCGGAACTGGGGTGTTACACTTTGTATCTGAAAACTATATTGAATGCCATAATTTAAGATTCAATTGTTAAGCCGAAAGAATAATAAGTTAGAAGAGATTATTTAAGGAGGAATAAAAATTATATTTGTTTATCAAAAAAGAAAAAGAAATGATATTTGTAGTCATAGAATGCGCAAGTGTGGCTTGGAATCTACATTAAAAAAATTAAATTTTTAATAGTGAATCCCTCTTTTTCAAAATGAGTGCGCACAACTCATTACTGTATCGAACATGAACTAGTAAAGATTTTAATTGATATTTCATCTTACATATATTTGAAAGAATAATATTATATACAGTTTTATAGTATTCAATCATCGCACACTCCATTTGAAACACCATGAGACTCACCTTAAAAAAAGGGCTTTTCATGAATTTTAAATTTACTCAATTTTTTTCAAAATAAATACATAGAACTTGTACACTCAAATTGTTACAGTTCATTTCCCAATAGAAAAATGAGAAATCATCAAAGTCTTTAATAATATTATGTCTTCAATTTACTGCATAATCTTTCCTATATAATAAATGTGAGATCCCAAAACTTAAGGTGTTTTAATTTATCTATTAGTATTATTATTGTTTATTTTATTTTATTTTTCAGGATTCACCTCTACCCTTAGATGGATGGTTGGGATTAAATTCCCAAGAGAAACCCTAATTCCCCTTATTTCCCACTTTCCCTCTCTCTCCTTCCTCTCCATTTAGCTTAGCCGATGCCTCCCTCCTTCACCGATTCTATTCTTCTCTTCAGCCAAGCAGCGCCGCTGCAGTCCAGCCACCACGACCGCACCAGCAGCCTTCCCTATCACTGGCGACCCTCCCCTCTACCAAACCCAGCCACTCATCTCCCCAATCTACCCCTCACATAGCCCACTCTCTCGCACGGTTTCCCCACATTGCAACCCAAATATGCCGCCTACAATTGCGCGTCGCCACCCACGTGCACGCCGGACNGATCCCAAAACTTAAGGTGTTTTAATTTATCTATTAGTATTATTATTGTTTATTTTATTTTATTTTTCAGGATTCACCTCTACCCTTAGATGGATGGTTGGGATTAAATTCCCAAGAGAAACCCTAATTCCCCTTATTTCCCACTTTCCCTCTCTCTCCTTCCTCTCCATTTAGCTTAGCCGATGCCTCCCTCCTTCACCGATTCTATTCTTCTCTTTAGCCAAGCAGCGCCGCTGCAGTCCAGCCACCACGACCGCACCAGCAGCCTTCCCTATCACTGGCGACCCTCCCCTCTACCAAACCCAGCCACTCATCTCCCCAATCTACCCCTCACATAGCCCACTCTCTCGCACGGTTTCCCCACATTGCAACCCAAATATGCCGCCTACAATTGCGCGTCGCCACCCACGTGCACGCCGGACCTCCACCCTTCAGTTACACCTTCCCTCTTAAGCCACTCCGACCTCTCATTCTATCATGTTACCTCCCTGTATAGTTTTATATGAGTCGTCCATTTAATCCAACCACTAGTAATTGCCATCATGTGTTGACCGAGTCTTTAGCTTAGTAGACCAGATTGTTATTTTATGTTATGGGTTTAGTGGTGTACAATTGTACGTAGTTGGTAAACATGATGGTAGTGGGTCCAGCTTTGTTTGTTGGTTAGTTATTATTTGAATTGTATTTAAAGTCCTGTTATCTGATGAATGAACGATGAGAATTTCAATTGGCTTTTATCGTATATTTGGAGGTATTGGTCCCTTGAAGTACCAGATTTCTTTACTTATATTTGAGAGTTCGTAACAGTGGTATCTAGAGCCAGGTCAGTTCCATAGCTGAAGGGACCCGACTTTCGTAACTTTATGAAGTTGTTTCACAGTTGAAAAATGAAAATACAGAAATGAAGGAGGCCTAGACTCAGCAGCAGACTTTACTGGAAGAGCTTGTCAAGCAGGTAGGCAATCTTGCCAACAACTACACAGCCCTTTCCGATACCATAGCCACCACACCCTACAAACAGTTCACCCTCACAATTCCAACCTAAGTAGTAGCCAAAATCCTGAAATGCCCAATACCCATTTTAACCCAGTTTTTGAACACCAAAGTGGGATCCACAGTAGAACCATGAGACTTGATTTCCCCAAGTTTGATAGATCTGACCCCAATGGGTGGGTCTTAAGAGCCCAACAATTTTTTAACTACCACAAGACATCTGATACACAGAAAATTCAGGTAGCTTCCTTCCATATGGAAGGTAAAGCCCTTACTTGGTACCAGTGGCTATTGGCTTCCCATCCAATCACCACTTGGCCCGAGTTTGTAGAGGCATTACAAGCCTGATTCGCACCCACACCTTTTGATGATCCAGTAGCAAATTTTGTGAAATTAAGACAAACATCCATTGTGGAAGAGTACCAAATTGATTTTGAGGTACTATCCAACCGTATCCCGAGCTTCCGAAGGAGTTTTGAATTAGTACTTTTCTTAGTGGGTTACGCGATAATATTCGAATCATGGTCACTATGTTTAGACCAACTACCCTCGCTACAGCTTTTGGTCTAGTCTGACTATATGAACAAGAAGTATAGTGCAGGTTCAAAAATAAGAAAAATTTCAGCAAATTCCAACCAGTTCCAATCACCAAATTCTCCCTAAAAACAACTTTCCTAGACTTCCAGCACCTAACCCCACTCGACTATCGGGACCCCTACCTCCTCATTACCCCCCTCGACCAACACAATAAAGCCAACCTTCCTATACAGCGTATTACCTCTGCACAAATGAAGGAAAGAAGGGATCGTGGTCTTTGCTACTACTGTGATGATAAATGGGCTCTGGGACGCCGGTGTAGAACTCCCAAGCTATTTCTTTTGGAAGGATTGAGGCTGAAACTAAGGAGAAAATTTCTAAAGATGTCCATGAAGAACCTGCAATGAGAGAAGAACAAAATATAGATGAGGAATGAGCATTACTTGGCATATCACTACATGCAATTTCAGGTACTCCCACTCCTCGAACCATGCGACAATGGGGTGTATTAAAACACATATCTGTGGTTGTTTTAATTGACTTTGGGAGTACTCATAGCTTCATCAACCCTAGCATGACCAAGAAAACTAATTTAGGTGTTAGACGAAGACATAACCTTACGGTGATGGTAGCTAATGGGGATCGATTACGTTGCCTAGGCTGTTGTGACATGGTTCCATTTCATATTCAAGGTAACTATCTTTTCGCTAATTTATATTTGATGCCCTTAGTGGGATGTGATTTGGTTCTTGGGGTGGATTGGCTTTCCCACCTAGGTCCCATTCTTTGGGATATCTCCCTGCTTACGATGAAATTTACTTGGTGTGGAAAAAGGATGCAGCTTCAAGGGCTTAGCCCTTCGGATTTAACTATGGAAGATGCATAAAATTTTTACATGCAGACAAAGGGGACCCACAAAGGATTAGTGCTACAATTAGTGGAAGTTTCTAATGAAGACTTATCAACTACTGTTCCTGAGAAGATACAGCCACTATTAAAGCAATTTCACTCTATTTTTCAAGAGCCAAAAGGGATCCCCTCATGCCAAAGTCATGATCACAAGATTCCTTTCATGGATGGCACTAAACCAATCAGCATTCGGCCTTATCGCTATCCTTACCATCAAAAGGAAGAAATTGAAAGAATAGTTGATGAGTTCTCGAAAAACGGAGTCATAAGACCTAGCCAAAGCCCTTATTCTTCCCCAGTATTATTGGTGCACAAAGTGGATGGCAGTTGGCGAATGTGTGTTGATTATCGGGCTCTCAATCAAGCCACTATCAAAGATAAGTATCCAATTCCTATCATTGATGAACTCTTAGATGAATTAGGAGGGGCCTCAATATTTTCTAAGCTTGATTTACGATCGGGGTATCATCAAATTCGTGTAGAACCTCATGATATCCCAAAAATAGCCTTCCAAATCCACCAAGGCTACTATGAATTTCTAGTAATGCCTTTTGGCCTTACTAATGCCTCATCCACCTTCCAAGAGCTTATGAATGATATTTTTCGCTCATAATTATGAAAATTTGTTCTTGTATTTTTTGATTATATTTTAATCTTTAGTAAGTGCTGGGATGACCACATTTTACATTTGGAAACTGTACTGAAGCTACTCCAACAGCACCAATTGTATGCAAAGATGTCAAAATGCAGGTTTGGATGTTTGGAAATAGCGTACTTGAGACATATCATCTCCTCAAGTGGGGTCAAAGCACATCCCAACAAGATTTCTAGTATGCTATAGTGGCCTTTACCTACTTCACTTAAGGTTCTAAGAGGTTTTTTGGGCCTCACGTGTTATTACCACAAATTCATTAAAATTTATGGAAGCATAATAGCCCCCTTACTGCACTACTACGAAATGATGCTTTTCAATGGAATCCAAAGGCCACAGAAGCCTTCCACCAACTCAAACAGGTTATGACTACTTCTCCGATTTTGGGACTCCCAAATTTCTCAAAAACATTCATTATTGAATGTAATGTGTCAGGAGACGGCATTGGCGCAATACTAATGCAAGAGGAAAGGCCTTTGGCCTATTTAAGTTAGGGACTCAGAGGAAAGAACCTACATTTATCTACCTATGAAAAGGAGCTTCTTGCTTTTGTCATGGCAGTAAAAAAATGGAGGGCCTATCTAGTGGGGCAAAAGTTTAAGATTCGTACAGACCAATAAGCACTTAAATATTTGGTCGAGGAGCGAATTGGTACCCCAACACAGCAAAAATGGATCTCAAAGATGATAGGTTATGAGTTTACAGTAGAATACAAAGCTGGGCATGAGAACAAAGCTGCGGATGCCTTGTCCAGAATGGGGAATATGGAGCAAACAATCTATGCAGTAACTCTCATACAGTTGGAAACACATTGGATTGACAGAATAAAGGAGGCTTACCCAGCTGATGAGCTTCTTCAAAGACTTCTTAGACAGCTCCAGGATGGCACCCTCTTGGATCATAAGTTTCAACTACGGCAAGGCCTAGTACTCTACAAAGGCAGAATCCATCTAGGCACTAGTCAAGAGCTTCAGCAATTGGCCCTACAAGAGATGCACAATCACATGTTAGCAGGACATTTAGGATATCACAAAACCTTAGCTCAGGTCAGAAAGAATTTTTACTGGCCTGGATTAAAGGTTGTAGTTAGACATCATGTACTAGAATGTGAGATCAGCCAGCAAAGCAAAATTGAACACAGCCACCCCGCAGGACTACTCCAGCCTCTAGCCATTCCCAAAAGACCATGGACTAACATTAACATGGACTTCATTAAAGATTTGCCTCAATCCCATAACAAAAATGACATCATGGGGGTGTGCGACCGTTTGACTAAGTACGCTCACTTTATTGCACTCAATCATCCCTACACTGCCACTATTATTGCTGTACTATTTATTGACAACATCTTCAGATTACATGGTATCCCTAAATCTATTGTAAGTGACAGAGATCCCGTTTTTATCTCTCATTTTTTGAAAGAGCTCTTCTGGTTACAACAAACTCAACTCAACACTAGCACTGTCTACCATCCGCAAACGGATGGCCAAACAGAGATAGTCAATCAGTGCCTAGAGGGGTACCTTCGCAGATTCACTGGGGACAAACCCAAAGCATGGAGCAGATGGCTTTCTCTTGCTGATTGGTATAATACCAATGAGCACGCCTCAACCAAAACGACACCATTTGAAGTTTTCTACGGCTACCAGCCTCCTCGTCTACTTCAATACATCCCAGGAACAACTAAGGTTCAAGCTGTTGAAGATGTGTTAAAGGATAGGGAAGCCAATCTCAAAATCTTGAAGGACAACCTACGAGAAGCACAAGAAATGACAAAAAAAAGATGAATTTACAAATGGCAATTGGGTGTATATAAGGCTAAAACCATACTGTCAACTCTCAGCTGCTGCCCTGCAGAACCAGAAACTTGCACCCCGCTACTATGGACCCTTCGTGATTGAAGAAAGAGTTGGAAAGGTTGCCTATCACTTGAGACTGCCACCAGAATGCAAGATCCACCCTGTTTTCCATGTTTCTTCCCTGAAGAAAAGACTGGAATCCTCCTCTACCCTGCAGCCGAAGCTCCCACCAGTCAACATGGATGGTTGTCTCTGCCTATAACCAAAAAAGATACTAAATCGTAGACTTAAGAGGCAAAGATGGCGAGCTACCACAGAAATTTTGGTGAAACGGTCTGGTATGGGCGACGAGGAGGCAACCTAGGAAAACATTAAGGATTTGTGCAACAAATTTGGAGTCCTAGGGGACAAGGTCCTCAAAGAGGGGGAGTTTGTCATGTTACCTCTAGTATAGTTTTATCTGAGCCGTCCATTTAATCCAACCACTAATAATTGCCATCACGTGTTCCTTTCAGAAGTCCAATTACTTAGTCTTCTTTTGACTGAGTCATTAGCTTAGTAGACCAAGTTGTTATTTTATGTTATGGGTTTAGTGGTATCCAGTTGTACGTAGTGGGTAAACATGATGGTAGTGGGTCCAGATTTGTTTGTTGGTTAGTTATTATTTGAATTGTATTTAAAGTCCTGTTATCTGATGAATGAACAATGAGAATTCCAATTGGCTTTTATTGTATATTTGGAGGCATTGGTCCCTTGAAGTACTAGATTTCTTACTTATATTTGAGAGTTCGTAACACATTCCCTCTCACGCTCTCTCTCCCTCTTAGGTTTCCATTGTGCACAGCTAGATCTGCCACCTTGCGCCACCCTCTAGCCACCAAGCCGCCACCCACTCTATGACTCCGCACCCCATCAGTAAGCATCTACCGTTTTTCCTCTCCCTCGAATCCCCCTTCTTGTAGCCTTAGGAAGTCTTTCAACCCAGCGCCGTAGTGAGCTTCTGTGGTTAGCGGCGTTTCAGTGGTCGCACAACCACCCCTAGCCTTCCCCTTCCCACTCCCGTCATCTTTTTCCTTAAAAAAAAACCTGTGAGCTAAGACCCACGTTTGGCCATTGCCCCACCGTGCTCCGACACCCTCCACCGCAAGAATCTCTCAACCACCCATTATAACCCTATATCTGACCTCATTCTCGAGAAAAATCCATAAAAAGCTCTCTGTCTTGCCCAGATCCATCGCTGCCACCTTGCACCACCATTCCCTCGCCGCTGCCACCTCGGTGATCCAAAGCAGTCTCGAGTTGTTTACTTTAGTTTCTATTTCTGTTTTGTTTATTTGCTAACGGTTTGGTGTCTGTCCACGTAGCGACGTACACACTTGTCCAATCGTGGGACTTCATAGACCGACGCACACTCGATCATCCAACTTTCCCGTCTCTAGCACGACCCTTGAGTTCAAGATGTGAATTTATCACTAACCTTGTTTGCAGTCTGGTTGTGTTAAGAATGACTTTGGGCCCAATGAAGTGTTGGGCTTGATATAGTAGTAGTGGTTGGAAATTGGGTCATGGGCCGAATGGGATTACGCATGTAGCTTGGTTTGTGAAACTGTGAATATTGTGATTGTTGTGATATTATATATTATCTGATGTGTGTTATGCCATGTCATCCAATATACTGTCTGTCATGCATTTGCATTTTTACCGTAATTACGATTTGTACAATTATTTAATTGTGATATATTATGCCATGTTGTGTGAATTGAAAATTAGGTTTTCTTGTACTGGTGATATCATGTGAGTGCATGCGTATCAAACTCCAAACCGAGATGGCATATTATGTCGGTGGAGCTCATCTGGTCACTCAGGAGCGTAATAAATTGAGTGACGTCCCTTGGGTTATCGCCGGGGGACAACGAGCTCGAATGAGACAGTAATGCTCTCGTGCCGACTCTATGGCCCTTCTGCTAGCGGGGGCTAGAGGTTGCCTGGTCACATTATGTGCCAGGCGCGAAGATGAGCAACGTTTGTAACGAAGTCACATGCACGGCCATTACCCGTAGTGTGATGAAGGGAGCCAGGGTGTGCGCATGCTTCGTATGAGAGACCATAGTGCATGCATAATAAATGGTTGTGTTTTGGGCCAAAGGGGTTTTTGGTGTGTGTGGTTCTGGTTAAATGTGTTCTTTTGGAAAAAGGGTAGAAAAATGAATATTGTGGTGTTTTGCATGTATGGTTGTTTAAGAGCATCCTCATTGGATTATGCAAATGCAAATTCAATAAGGAGTTTGGCAAATAGACCCCAAAAATAGCCTACATTAGATTATGCAACTTCAAAAGGAAAGAGTTTTAGCTACAGTAATTTGGGATTGATGGTTATATTTGGTGGTCACTGTAGTTCGGCCAAATTGATTAAAAAATATTTTCTTTCTCATTCGATACTCCCTCTCTCCTGTGTTTTTGCTGCTTGTAGTTCATGTATCTGTTTCTTCCTATACATATGTGTTCAAATACACAAATATCTTGATGTTTCCGGTGTATTTTCTAATCTATGTTCATAAATCATTATTTTTTTCTTTTTGCTTTATGAAGAAACTAATTTTTTCTTTTTTTTCCTTTTTTTTTGCTTGGAAGTTAGAAGTTGTTCTAGTTGGCAAATAACAAAAATAGAAGTTGAATTTGTGTCTGGAGCAGGACTACTTTCCTTCAGCCATTAAATTTAGATCCCTTCAGAGTGCTTCAGTTTGATGCCATCCAGCTCAATTCAGCATGTAGACATCTGCGGAAGGATCTTATATACTGCAGAGTAAAACCCAAATGTGTTGAACATCAGTGATGACCAGTGTATTTTCAATGGTGTTTTTTTTTTAGGTAAAAATATAATAGACAAATGTATTTTTTTTAATGATGTTGTATTAAATATTTAGAATGTATTTGTTGCACTCCAGAAATATTGCTCTGCACTTGTATTAATGTATTTCCATATACCTCTTAATTTAGAAAAAAAAAATAATAGAAAAAAAATAGAAAAAATATATTATTAAATTTATAATATTTTATTACTATTTTGACTAATAGATAGATAATCCAACGTGAGAATAAGTTTTGAGTGAAATAACCAAATATAAAATCATGTCATATTATATAAATTTTACATTTGTATCTGTAAAATCTAATGCTAATGCTTTTACAAATGAGCATTGCTATGCATAATCCTACACACCACACACCAATGTGTTTTTTATTTATTTATTATTTTTTCAATTTTTTTTATTTTACTCTTCTTGAAACATTTATATTTTTTTATTCATCATCCATATAATACACATTTAATAAGAGAAGCAAATAAAAAAAATAAAAAAAATTATGATGTGTGGTGTGTAGGCTAATGTAAAGATTAATTCTTTACAAATTTACACTTTGACTTTCTGACGAGGCAATGGGTCAAAATGGAAGTAGCCAACGCCCAAGAGGTTTATCTTTTGGGTTTCTGCTCACGTGCTTGCTGGATCAGACTAATCTAATGTGGGCCTAACAGTCCTCATAAGGTGTATCTTTGGATTAAAAAAATAAAATTATTTCTTAACTCTTTTTTTTTTTTTTTTTTTTTTAAACAATGGAGGTCAGGCCTCCTTCATATCATCGGAAAAGCCGTGGGAAAATAGTAAAGAACTATGACCCTCCCGAAAGACACCCTAATGCCAGAGACAAAAACATTTACAGATAACTTAACTAGAAAAAACTCTAAGATCTATTAAAAGAACACCCTCCCTTATCCAGACGATAAATGCCCTGAATAACATGAGGGAGATTAACACCATCACTCCAAGTCTTACATACAACGGCAGCCCCCAATCATCTGCTAGAAAATTCCCTTCCCTGAGTATATGTTTGAGACGATAACAGAGCCCATCTAAGAGACAAAGCATTTCCTCCCAATAATCCTCCAAGTACCACAGACCACACCTTTTCTTCCTTAACCAATCAAAGATTAACAAGGCGTCCATCTCCAATTTCCACCTGCTCTAACCCAATAATCCTCCGAGTACCACAAATGACACCTTTAAAAAAATTGAATTATTTATTATATTTTATGTGAAAATTTGAAAAAATTGTAACGATGAAATGAAACACTTTCCGAATCAACGGGGTGGTCATAGTCCTAGGATGAAAGTTGTTTATATAGCAATTCGGATTTTCACTGACCATTTGGTTTTCTGAGCGAAAATAGATAAATGACTGTGGAATTACTAGAATTCACGTCTTTTTTTTAAGCTGTATTCGATTGAGAAACCGTGTTTTCTGTCTAAAAAAAAAAGCTAGATTCGAATTTATTTGTATGAGTGTCAAGGATCAAAGACCAGTGATTTGGCTTTCTTAATTGGCTTCACTTTGTAGCAAATCAATCACCTTCTATATAGATGATGCAGTGAATCAAAAGAAAAGAAACAGAAAGGGTAGTGCATTCAGTACTGTAATTAGCTATCCTTAATGCCTACCTACACTTGCATAGACATTCTGATTTGCTACAAAAGAGTAGTGCATAAACAAAAGCTTGTCCCTATTTTTTCTTGGAAGCTGAAGTTGGACGGTTCGATTTTTCATATTTTGCNTTTTTTTTTTTTTTTTTAAACAATGGAGGTCAGGCCTCCTTCATATCATCGGAAAAGCCGTGGGAAAATAGTAAAGAACTATGACCCTCCCGAAAGACACCCCAATGCCAGAGACAAAAACATTTACAGATAACTTAACTAGAAAAAACTCTAAGATCTATTAAAAGAACACCCTCCCTTATCCAGACGATAAATGCCCTGAATAACATGAGGGAGATTAACACCATCACTCCAAGTCTTACATACAACGGCAGCCCCCAATCATCTGCTAGAAAATTCCCTTCCCTGAGTATATGTTTGAGATGATAACAGAGCCCATCTAAGAGACAAAGCATTTCCTCCCAATAATCCTCCAAGTACCACAAACCACACATTTTCTTCCTTAACCAATCAAAGATTAACAAGGAGTCCATCTCCAATTTCCACCTGCTCTAACCCAATAATCCTCCGAGTACCACAAATGACACCTTTAAAAAAATTGAATTGTTTATTATATTTTATGTAAAAATTTTAAAAAATTATAATGATGAAATGAAACACTTTCCGAATTCAAACGGGGCGGTTATAGTCCTAGGATTAAAGTTGTTTATATAGCAATTCGGATTTTCACTGACCATTTGGTTTTCTCAGCGAAAATAGATAAATGACTGTGGAATTACTAGAATTCACGTCTTTTTTTTAAGCTGTATTCGATTGAGATACCGTGTTTTCTGTCTAAAAAAAAAAGCTAGATTCGAATTTATTTGTATGAGTGTCAAGGATCAAAGACCAGTGATTTGGCTTTCTTAATTGGCTTCACTTTGTAGCAAATCAATCACCTTCTATATAGATGATGCAGTGAATCAAAAGAAAAGAAACAGAAAGGGTAGTGCATTCAGTACTGTAATTAGCTATCCTTAATGCCGACCTACACTTGCATAGACATTCTGATTTGCTACAAAAGAGTAGTGCATAAACAAAAGCTTGTCCCTATTTTTTCTTGGAAGCTGAAGTTGGACGGTTCGATTTTTCATATTTTGCTCTATATTTATCAATATATCCATATAGAGAAAATATATTTGCAACCGTGAATTGTGCAGCCGTCTCGTAATCAAAGTGAATAAAATATGAGAACCACATGAAAAAAATTAATTTTTTTAATAGTGAGCCCCTCAAAGCAATTACGTAGCGTTTACGCACTTCATAGTTGTATGTAGAATTACTCATCCATGTATATGAGATTCTTAAGGTCTTATCATAATATCTGAGCAACTTGTTCAAAAGGGAAGAGCTACTCGTTCCCTTATTTGAAGCTTTGTCATCAAGGGAAAGCACGTTGGTTAGAAGCTTCAGAGAAAATGCTGACAATCATTGAGGCTGCAGTAAATGTTCAGATATAGTTATTGTGGTACATTGATTTATGAAGCGGGAAACATTTGCTTAATCTATATTGCAGTTCACTTTCTTCATTTTTGCATTTTCTGATGAAAGAAAACATAAGACTGTTATGCTTGAATATACTTCCAACTGTGTTGCATGCATAAGGAGATGATACTCATAAAGCAGATTGTATATACAAGTGTTTCGACAACCAGAGTATCCGATCACTGGAGAGTTCCCGCTGTCCTTTTGTATGTGTACCATTTTGAAATGAAGATAAAAGCTATCAAGTTCAGCACACTCAGCACAGCCAAGAGCCAAAAGAAGTATTGGAGATGACCATAATTCAAATTGTCTGGTATCCATCCAAGCTTTCCGTTTTTAGTACTCACTGTGGTAACAATGGTTACAAGCAGAGAACTCAAGTAGTTCCCCAGAGCCACAGTGGTCAATGAGAGAGCAGAGGACAGGCTCCTCATGGCATCAGGTGCTTGTTCGTAAAAAAATTCCAACTGTCCAATGAAGGTGAAAACTTCTGCACAACCTATGAGGAAATACTGAGGAACTTGCCAAAATATGGACATGGGGATGTACTTACGTTCGTAGTAGTCGTTTCTTCTAACCATTTGAAGCCGAACAATCTCCAAAACTGCTGCAGATATCATGGAGAAGATGGATATGAAGAGGCCAATGCCCATTCTCTGGAGCTGAGTTAGGCCAGTTTTGTGACCAGTGTATTTCCTAGCTAATGGGATAATGATTCGATCATAGATTGGGACCCAAAAAATGACACTAAGGGTGTCGAAGATTGACAGAGATGCAGATGGGATTTTGAAGCTTGAGCGGCCAACATGAGGATCCATGGTCTCACCTTGCAACACGAATAAGGAGCTCATTTGACTGTAGACAGTGGAGAAGATGATACCTGTGGCCCATATCGGCAGCAGCCGTATAATAGCTTTCAGCTCCTCAACTTGAGTTACTGTGCAAAGTGTCCATGGATTTGGTGAGTCTTTTATGTGATCTTTTTGCACCTCGACTGCTGCTTTGTCAAAGAAACTGAAGAATACAACATTGGACAAGGGTATAGACTAATTCAGGGAAAGCTGACAAAAAATGAGAACTGAACCCACCCAACCAAAGAAAAAAGACTGTTTCTTACATTTTTTTTAATTAGATTGTAATGTGGGTGACTTTGTAAAATTTATGGATATGAAATCCTAACATATCATTTCTGATTTTATGGGATGTTATTATGACTTTGAACCATTAAATGAATACATAATAGATATTGAAATTGGGATTCTTATGCTATTAGCTTTCTTGAAGATATAATTAAAAGCTCCAGGATATTCATTAAGATATGTTGCTTGAGTCGGCTAATGAATTAAGATTAAAATCCTGTTAAACTAAAGGGACAAGCAGATTTTGCTCCCAAGTTTTGCTGACCGAGGTGGACTAGAGGTCTTTCTACACTGGGACAAGGCCATGAAAGTGCAGAGAACTAATTCCTTTATCCTTGCTTATTCTTGCTTATTAGCTCTATTGACAAGTCTTAGAAACTAACCTGAGATCTTTTGTGTGATCAAGCTTGCGGCTTCCTGTGATAGTTGATTCTGCATCTGTAGTCCCATACAAAAGGGACTTGTCAGCAGGTACCTCAACTTTGTGTTTTCTCAACGATGCCACCACCACCTGACAGATGCGTGTCAGAGGGCTACCACCAGGTTTCTGGTTACGATACAATCGAGTACCTGAAAAGAAACTCAATACAGCGATTGCCATGGCCACTGCTGGGATGCCAAAGCCCCATCCCCAACCCACATTGTTTTGTATATAGACCAGCACAGAAGAAGCAATGAGAGCACCGATATTGATCGAAAAATAGAACCAATTGAAGAAAGAACCTTTACTTTTCTTCTCAACCTCATCATTATCATCAAATTGATCGGCTCCATAAGATGAGACACAAGGCTTAATCCCACCAGTGCCCAGTGCAATCAGGTAAAGTGCCACATAACACAGTGCAGTTTGTGCTTCTGTTGCATGACAATTATCTTTTGCATAACATGTTGGCTTTAGCCCAGGGACTGATGCTGAGAGTGTCAAGAGTGTCATTCCCTGGGTAAATTACAAACAGATTTCATCACTTGATGAGCAAGAACATACAACTCATAGATGAGCTTTTTCTGAAAACTGAGGCCAAACATGTGGGGAATCTGAATTATGTATTACTAGTCACCCGAAACATGGATGACATGGCCCAAAAGGAGCAAAACTTTTGCTTCAAAAATATTACATAAATGAAAGTAGACGAATGCCATAGATGAAAGAAGGCATAGTGTTCCTGATCTTAAAAACTCTATGACCTTACAAATTCTTTTAAAGATATGATCATTTAACACATAAATGGAAGACGTATCTCAACAGGAGCAGATGCTATTGCTTTGAAAACCATATAACTTCTAGACATAGATTGTAAGCCTGGATAGAGTAGATGAAAGAAGGGGTGTTTAGAAGTGTAATGCAGGAAGAACGAACAAATCTATCTGATTTCCTTTTTAATTGGCCATTTTTATGTGCTTCTTCATAAATTCTTAATATTCTTATTACGAAGTTGTCTGTCAAATGCTACCAGAAGCAAAATCATTCCTAATTTCAGATTCCCCATGATGGAGTGTTAAACTGAGAATGTGCTCCACCAGTTTGACTCTCGGCTACATGAACTACTGTGCTTAAGACTTTCAAGTGAACCAAACTTACAATAACGTAGATAATGGAGAAATAGGCGATAGTCCGATATCTTCCAAGATAGGCATCAGCAAGAAATGCCCCAATCAAAGGGGTGAGATAGCATGTTCCGCCCCAATTCAAGTTGTTCCTAGTGGCAGTAGCACTGTGCTGATGGAGTTGATTCTTAAAATAAAGCACAAGGTTGGAGCTCATCCCATAGTACGCCAATCGTTCACAACATTCATTTCCTGTTGATGAAAGCTGAAATTGATGAACATCTTATTTCCATCATGAGTTCCCACTAGTTTTGTTAGGAGATGGATTACCTAGAATGAAGGGGCAGGCCTTCCAGGTTCCAGTTTTACTTCTATCAGCCGGATTTCCAAGGTAATCTACTGTCCCATCTTTCGTATATTTATCATCTTCTGCCATGATTTTTCAGAAACTTTCTTGTGTTTGCTTGTTCTGTCCAAGGGATTTGGTAAAAACTGATCAACCCAGACCTTGAATTTGAGCTAGAAGTGCACTAAACAACAACCATGAAATGCATTAATTTTCTTCACAAAAATGATAAGTTGTACAGCTTTTGTGAAAAAAAAAAGTACAGCTTTTGTGGCTTATTAGGTTCACTTCAACAAAATTCCTACTCCAGATTAATGAAGCAATTTAGCCGCAGGCATTCTGTTTAACCATTGCACTCTGATGCATAGGCACAATTCTGCTTAAAAGGAAAGGAAGTTTGAAACTTTTTTAGAATTTTAATTCTGACTTTTCTTGGCTTACTTGGATTCCAGAAATTTACCAAGAAACCCTTTTCACAAGCTATGCAATAATGAGAGGCTAATCACAAAGATTAAGAATATACAGAGGCAATAGATGAAACATAGATGGTATTAGGCAGATAAAAATCCTAGGAATATGAATGTCTTAGGACATCAGCTTCACCCAAAACCTTGAAGTATACGTGGATTTAGCCAGTTATTTCTCAACAACTCCTTTCTTTCATTCTTTTTTTCTCTGAACATGTTATATCAACCACTCGCATACCAGGATTCAGGATCAGCTTGTACACTCCAAAGATGCTATTGGAAATTATTGACGAAATTTCCCAACATGGAGACAAAGATTATTCATTTACTTTTTCTTGAATTTAGGAGCAGAAGTTCAACAATGAAGCACATACAGTACTCACACAGACAAGAACATACTAGGATGAGGGAGAACCAAACCTGGGACTTCACAGTTCATTACACTTATCCAGAACAGCAGTAGATGCCCCAAGACCAAGAGCAGAACAAGTGCTGTAGAGAGAGAGAGAGAGAGAGAGAGAGAGTGTGCCCAGAAACTCAACACACCAAAAGGCAAAAACACTACAATTCAGGATGACAGTCAAAGCCAGGTGATGTATATGGAGTCATGAACAAAGTATA